>PITA01021680.1:0-32126 GCA_004023965.1 Spilogale gracilis | reverse complement strand
AAGCCTCCAGACCCTCCAACTTGTTTCTACCTTTTTGCCGATGTTCTTTGTCTCTCGTGGCGGTCCAGAAGTGGGAAATATCACATTTCAGGCTGGTTTCATGGGTGTTCACGGTGGTCTTGTAGTGGTTTTTTTGTTGGAATTCAGCTCTCTTCAGGGAACTCCCTGAAATGCGGTCACCTGGCCTTCCGCCATCTTGTCCCCCCGAAATAAAATATTTTTTAAAAGTCCTAGTAAAGTCCTAAGAAAATCTTAAGAAGTGCAGAGGTCAGAGTTCTTAAAGTCTATTAACTGATAAGATGAGTTACACAAGTGTGCGCCTTATGAAATAGCACTTGCTCTGAGAGCATATACACCCTAGGACAGAAACTAAGAACAGCTGAAAAAAATTCCTGGAGTATGAGCAATAGAAAGAAAAATTTAAATTAGAAATAGATGGACAATGTGTTGAATCAATTGGAACAAATATTATGCAGGCTGAAATTCAGTATTAAGCCTGTTATTCAAATATTTTGTCATTGGAAGTGTTCATGAATCTACTGAGAAGTGTCAAGTGTCCCACCTGGAAAGAAACAGCATATAGGTCATGAGAAACCAGCCCTCCCCAGTGGTCGCTCCATTTTCATTCTGCTTGACTAGTAGTACAGGGGATGAAGAACTAGTCATCATTACCCATAGAATATAAGATACCATGAAGTTGGTTGCATGAATGCAGAAATGTAGGATGTGGTGGGGAATCCTCCAGACTCCGTAAATGAAGCATTACCATGTCCAGCTATCAGGGGCTTCAGTCTGGGCTGAACAGCATCAGTCTTCAGGACTTCAGATAGGAGGGCAAAGTCTGGTTCATCTGCGAGCTGGACACTTCTGAACTATAGAAAGCCACAGAGATGTAGATAAAAGCTGCAAATCATGAATTGTACTTTAGACACTAAAACTGCACTTTCCAAAATTAAATTAAATTAAATGGTCTACTAGGCAGTACAGAATAGAACATTTCCATCACGCAGATAGTTCTAGGAGCACTGCTATAAGATGTGCTTAGCATAACTGAAAACTTCTTAAGCCACATCAATAAAATGCAGCTAAAAGTGTGGAGAAAGACAGGGATTTTCATTTGAATTAAGTTCTGTGAGGACCTGAAGGAAAAGCATGGTAAGGAGCCATGATCTGAGCCTTGTGGATTAATCCTGCCCAAATCCTTTTCCTAGCCCTTTACTGTAGTTATCCAAGAGAACTTGGCTTCCTCTCTTCACATGAATGGAATTGTTATCAAGGCAAATCTCTTTTGAGAAAGAATAAGGCTCAGGTAGAAAAATGTCACTGGGCTTTAGAATAAGATTAGGAAAGAAAAGAGCTACAAACTTCCTGGAAATTAACCATAGGAAGGAGCTGACTATGTGTGTAATTGGAAGATTAAGCGTTTGCTGATACCTTGTAGATGAAGAAGGCTCAGGAAAGGCTTAGTTAAACGATGATCTAGGGCAATCCACCATCCTGTCCACCTTCCTCCTGAGGCTGGGATGGAAAGGCAACACCTTCCAAGGGAAAGATGAGGTTTTGTTACACAAAATGGTGGTTGGCTACCGGTTGTAGATGTAGTAAGAAATGAGGCTATTTTATGCTTTTTGTTAACAGTTTACTAAGTTCCCATTGTACGTTCCAAAATCATTAAAGCAGCAAATCAGACTTCTTTGTAGGAAAAACAGGAAGGTCATCAGATGATTACAGATTATCCGGGAGTAGCAGATCGAACATTTCCTTATGTTTACACAAACATGTTCCAAAATGTGTTTACTATATTAAATCAATTCTAGGTGATCCCTATCCCCATCCCCCAACCATTTCTTTCTTAGAAGATTAGTTTATCTAAAGCCACAACTCGAGATGGGCTTCCAGGGAATCTTTCAGTTTGGGCAAGTAGGTTTACAAAAGGGATCTGGGAGTTTGAGGGACAGACATAAGTGTAGGAGGGGGAATTTCTTAAAAGAGACGTGACCACACATGGTAAGGTTTTTTGTTTGTTTTGTTTTGTAAAAAACTGTGGTTATGCACTAAGGAAATTTTGTCAACCAAGGAGGAAATAATTATGCCATTTTATGTAGCAAAAAATTAAAATTAATGTTAGATAGTTTTCCTGTGGAATTTATCTTCTGCATGCTTTCAATTTAGAAAAAATGCCCTTAATGGTTTTGTTCATCGTTGTTGGGTTGCTATCAAGAATTCATTTCTGTTTTTCTCATTAAAGTGACTTGTGGATTCAGTAACCTCCAAATAGCAAACTATTGTGTGGTTAGTTTTACCCATATAACTGTGGTTTCTTGTGGAATAATGCAACTGTTGTATCCTTAACTTATTTTTGCTTTATTTTATTTAGTAAAGGATCCTGGAATTCCTCAAATTAGTACACTTCTTGTTACATAGATGTTGGCCTATGTCATTCCAAACAGTTGGAAGCAGAATTCATATATCTGTTCATGGGTGCGAGTCTTTCTGTTCACCCTGAACTCTGCCGTGACGAGGAGTTTATAGCCTCCTTCCCTGCTCTTAATTTGCTCTACTGTTATATTCCCGGGCCCTGGAAAAAACCCTGGCATACAGTTAAGTGTTCAATCAATATTTATTTGATGAATGAAAGAAAGAACAAAAAAATGACCAAACTTCAAGGGACTTGAAGATTTTCTAAGATACGGATGTAATACTTATTACATTTAATTTAAAAATATAATTTGAAAGAGGGGCAGATCTGTAGAGATCTATACTTCCTGCTGTGACCCCACATGCGTGGCTGGTTCCATGAAGTTGGTAACCCCCTCATGCAACAACTCACACACCGTGAACCACCTGGATACCTCCACCCAGACCTCAGTCTCAACATGACCCAGATCGAACTGCGCACCTCAGCAATGTGCAGGGCAAACTCGTGCCGTCTGCCTCTGTGACTGGCACCATCTCTCTCCTCTTTGTCTGGTTGATCCTGGTCACCCCCTCCTGCTCTCTGTTATTCCGCTCCTCCCCATCACTAAGAACCCCCTGGTGTCTTGGTGACATCCTGCTTTGATACACTCTCCCGGGACTCTCACTGGGGTTTAGGGAATTTTCCTAAATGCCATTTTAACCACATCACTGTCACATGCAAAATTTTTCCCTTGCTGGCAAAGTACGACAGTTCTTCAGTGTGGCCCACATCATGGGGGTTTATCAGCTAACTCCCACTGCCTTGTCTCCCTTCTCCCTTTGGCACCCAAACCTCAGTTCCCTTTGGCACCCAAACCTCAGTACCCATGTCTCATGGAACATATTTCTGCACATTCTGGACACGACTTTCTATATGCTCTACTATGTGATAAGGCAAATTCTCTCTTTATTACTATCTAGCAAAGATATGTAGGCTCTTATGCTTTCCTTTTTTAAGATAATATTTAGAATAAATTGGTCAAATCCAGCTGACTTTCTGTAGAACCAGGAGATTGTTACTCAGAATGCAC
The DNA here is from genome assembly GCA_004023965.1 of Spilogale gracilis. Lineage (NCBI taxonomy): Eukaryota > Metazoa > Chordata > Mammalia > Carnivora > Mephitidae > Spilogale > Spilogale gracilis. The sequence goes on along the minus strand of PITA01021680.1, from coordinate 28,638 downwards.
CGCACTGACCTCCCCCCCAACATGTGGCTCCGCTACGAGAGGGGACACCGGGTCACTGTCCTGTGCCCAAGCAGCCCTGCAGCCGGCAACTCAACGGACCAGTGTTGGTGACTCGCCATCGAGTATCATCCAGTCCTGTGCATGTGCCCGCGTGGGGCAGACGTACACTTCTGTGCGTGTGGGGTCTTGTACTCAGCATGTTGAACCCATTCCACCTTCCCTCTTTTTTGAAGACTTTAAAACTTCTCCTCCAAAGCTGGATCTTTTCACCATTTTCCAGCATGAGAATGGGTTTACATGTCTTCTTGCAACAGATATTTTTAAGCGTTTTAAGTGTTTTAGAGAAAGGAGCTAAAAGTTCATGCTCTCTTCCACTGCGATACAATCTACAAACATCACGATTCATCCGAATTTCCTGACTCCATTTTGCATTGTGCTCTTTTTTTTTTTTTAAAGATTTTATTTATTTGACAGATATAGACACAGCGAGAGAGGGAACACAAGCAGGGGGAGTGAGAGAGGGAGAAGCAGGCTTCCCGCCGAGCAGGGAGCCGGATGTGGGGCTCGATCCTGAGTCTCCAGGATCATGACCTGAGCCGAAGGCAGTCGCTCAACCAACTGAGCCACCCAGGCGCCCCTTGCATTGTGCTCTTGGTCAGTAAGAGATGATTTGAAATAATCCTATTTCTCTCTTTCTTTTCATCTCCCCACCCAGTTTTGGTGAGGTAATATGGAATGTAATTCTTCAATTATTAACTCTTTTTTCTGAAATATTAAACACATCTGTTATGTTTTACAAGTATATTTTAAACAATTATTTAAAATCAGCTATATCTTTTTTTTTTAAAGATTTTATTAATTTATTTGACAGAGAGAAACACAGCCAGAGAGGGAACGCAAGCAGGAGGAGTGAGAGAGGGAGAAGCAGGCTTCCCGCCGAGCAGGGAGCCCGATGCGGGGCTTGATCCCAGGATCATGACCTGAGCCGAAGGCAGTCACTTAACCAACTGAGCCACCCAGGTCCCTCAATTAGCTATATCTTTTAAACACACTTTGATACTGGTATTTCTCACGTCATTTCTTGGGTGTTTCTTTCAGGTTAACTTTTGGTTTTACTCAGACAACTTGTTTCATGAAAATTGTATGTGATGTATTCTTTGAGGTTTTGAGTCTTCAAATATGGATTAATTTTGGCCTCATCAGAGAATGATAGCTTGCCTAAATAAAAACTTTGCGATGATCTTGGAATAAGATCAGAATTTTGAAGTATTTCCCCTTAGCCTTGCGTGTGAGGTACCTGAAGCCAATGTCATTCTTCTTTGAAAGTAGCCAGTATTCTGTCTGAAACTTTGTAAGGTTTTTCTTTACCCCTAGAATTCAGAAATAGTACCAGGACAAGAGGGTTGTGGGCCTTTTCTAATAACTTGTCACTATTCTGTGAGTCCTCTCTAGAGGAGAAGTCGAGGTTTTAGGTTGGGACTTCCGTCTCTCACATCTTTGCCTCTGGCACATGTCCTGACAGGGGGCAGGTCCTGACACAGCGTCAGTCGGATGAATCCAGGAAAGCCAACCAAGCAGCGGTATTCCAACGGTCTCTAGGCTACCCCAGCCAGCACCCAGGAGGGGAACAAAAATGAAGATTCCATATGGTAATTAATTCTCTCAGCAACATGCCAGGTCACCAGCATTCCTCCCCTGGTCCAGTGGAACTCCTCTAGGTCAGAGCCCCCCCCAGGGAAAGCCAACACTCCCGGGCCATGAGCTGAGCACCCTTCACACCCAGAGTGAGGCTTGCCCACAGACTTCTAGACTGGTTGGAGCTGGGTGATGCAAGGGCCCTGTGTGTCCCCTCCAGACCCACTCACACAGAGAACTACCTGTCTCCTTGCTGTCAGGGCAAAACCACCCTTGGGCCCCTTCAACAGGGGCAGCGGGTCCTGCGGTCGAAGCTGGGTCACCTGCATTGCTACGTGCACTCCTTGTGGGGGCAGTGCGACTGCTCCCCAGATGTCCCACGTCTTCTGACACTGGCTTGAGAAGAGAGTGAAGAGACAGAGGCGGTGAGGGAAGGGAGAGAAGGCAGGAGAGTTAGAGGGGGAAGCAGTCTCGAGAGAGAAAACCAGGAGCAAGCAGAGGATGAAGGTGGGGGAGGACCATCAGGGGGAGGAGCAGCAGGATGAGGGACTGCTGGGAAGGCCATGGGCACCGTGGGGCACCTTCCATCCCCTCTTTAAAGAAGAGGACACTGAGAACCCAAGTGTGGACCTGATTCTCCGAGGCCAGAAGGATCTAGGTTCTCCAGCTGGCCCAGGTTGCAGACTTTGTCCTGAGCCGGGACGCCTCTGACAGTGGGTGTGCCTGGGGCGGGTGGGGGACGCAGGGAGAAAATCTGGCAGCTAGAGAGTGGCAGAAAGGGAGGGGAAATGAGAGCGCAGTGGGGCTGCACGGAGGAGGCAGGAGGTTTCTCTGACAGGGAAGTGAGCAGAGGGGGAGGTTTGCCTGTCTCTGGCAGGGGAAGTCAGACGAGAGCAGGAGGGTTCGGAGGGCAGTGGTGTCTGGGTCCTGTTGGGGATCCTTCGTGTGACCGAGCTGCAATGTTGCTCCTGCTGTTTCTGTCCTTCGACGGACTTCTCCAGCCTGGGGCAAGTGCAGAGGGTAGGAGGAGCCCTGGGAAGGCTCCTGAGGCTGGGTGCAGCAAGGGGACATTCTGGGAGGACCCGCAGGAGGGAGGACATAGGATGTCAGGCTACCTCCAGGCCAAACGTCTTGCCCCATCTCACTTTCTCTTTCTGGTTTTGGGGAGAGGAAGCAGGCCGGGGAGCCGGGTGGGCTACGGGCATGTGTGCAGTGTCTGTAACCGTCTCCTTGTCCCATTCCCCGTGGGCTCACGTCTTCTCTCCACGTGGCCCGGCTTCACAGCACTCCAGGTCCCAGGACCCCTTCATGCAGCCCCAGAGGAGCCCCTCTCCTTCCGCGTGCTCCAGATCTCCTCCTTTGCCAACAGCAGCTGGGCGTCCTCGCAGGGCTCAGGCTGGCTGGGCGAGCTGCAGACTCACGGCTGGGACAACGTCCTGGGCACCATCGTCTTCCTGCGGCCCTGGTCCCGGGGCAACTTCAGCACTGAGGAGCTGAAGAACCTGCAAAGCCTGTTCCGGCTCTACTTCCGCGGCTTCACCATCGAGGTGCAGGCCTTTGCACACAAGTTCCAGTTTGAATGTGAGTCCCTTGTTCCAGGCCGACATCTCCTGCCCACCTCCAAAGGCGCTCCGGCCTCAGCCAGACTTCCCGACCTGTTCCTTGTCCCCCTCAGGCTCCTGCTCTCTCTTCTGCCTTCCCCACTCCGCCCACCCATCTGCCACGGACCCAGACAGGCTTCAAGGACCCATCCCTTCCCACCGCTGCACACCTTCATAGTCCGGCTCCTTGTCGTAGTTTCTCGCTGTGATCTTCCTCCCACCGCCCCTGACCCCAGGCACGGTCTCTCCAGCCAGGATTCTGCCCTCCCTTCTCCCTGGCCTGGGTCTACCGGGCCCAGCCTGTATCTAACCATTTCCAAGGGAACCCTTCCAGTCAGGTCCCCAACTTCCCAACAACTTCCCATCTAGCCTCTCTGCATCAATTATTCCTAAATACCTTATCTTCACATTTTCTTCCTACAAATTCTCTCCCCTCCCCCACCCAACTCCTGCATGCTGTGTGATTCCAGAGCAAATTTCCTAGATGGCTTACTTTCCCTGCCTATAACTGTTTCCACGTGGCTTCTGTCCACCCCCAGACCCCTTCGAGCTCCAGATGTCCGGTGGCTGCAGAGCAAGTGCGGGAAAAGCCTCACGAAGCTTCCTGAATGGGGCTTATCAAGGCTCTGATTTCCTGAGTTTCCAAGGAAACTCCTGGCTGCCATCTCCAGGAGCCGGGAGTCGGGCTCAGAAGGTCTGTGAGATGCTCAACCAGTACTTAGATATTAAGGAAATTGTGCAGACCCTTCTCAGCAACACCTGCCCTCAGTTTCTGGCGGGAATCCTTAAAGCAGGAAAGTCAGAACTGGAACGACGAGGTGAGTTTTCCAGGGCTTGGGACTTCATATTTTGCCCTTTCCCATCCCTTTGAAACATACATTGAGAGGCTAGAAGGTGGGGTATTTGGGTTTAGGATTGTTCCTTAGATGAAAGAAGGAAGTGAGCTCCATCCGCTAAGACCACCGAGTCACTGAGCTCAGCCCAGGTGCCCCTAAGTGCCTTGTCTCTTCATCTTTTCTCCAGTGAGGCCCGAGGCCTGGCTGTCCCCTGGGCCCAGTCCGGGTCCTGGCCGTCTGCTGCTGGTGTGCCACGTGTCTGGCTTCTACCCAAAGCCCGTGTGGGTGATGTGGATGCGGGGTGAGCAGAAGCAGCCCGGCACCCAGCGAGGCGACGTCCTGCCCCATGCTGATGGGACGTGGTATCTCCGAGTGACCCTGGACGTGGCGGCCCGGGAGGCGGCCGGCCTGTCCTGCCGAGTGAGACACAGCAGTCTGGGAGGCCAGGACATGGTTCTCCACTGGGGTGAGAAAGAGCTGGGGCCCGGCTGGGGACCAACAGTCCTGAGGGGGTGAAGGAGGTGCTTGGAGATGGCCAGGAACACTATGCACAAGAGGACAGAGGTGGGACCATCCAAAGAAAGAAAGGCAGAGAATGACCGCCATTAAATTTCAAGAAATGGAAGAAGGGGTAGGAGTCCTAAAGAGAAAAGGAAGAAGGATCTGGGGATTGGGAAAGAGATGGGATGAAGGACTGGGGACACAGATTCAGGAGGAATTGAGATGAAGCCTTCAGAACATGCAGATGAAAATTCTAGGAAGGAGAAGCATGGATGGTGGTGGCCGCATGGAGAGCCTTATGGACTGACATCCTTGTTTTACACCCAAGGAGGTGGGACCTCAGCCCTGCCGACTCAGCTCTGTCTGGTGGTGATCGTTAGCCTGCTTCTGCTGCTCGTAGGGTGCTCCTGCCTGAGAAAGCACAGGTGAGCCTCCTCTCCTTCTGTTTCTCCCACCTCTTATCAGTTCCTTCTTCTTTCTTCCACCCTCCCTGTTCTCTCTCTGATATCCCTTCCTCGGGATGAAAATCGTCTTCTCCTCCCACAGCTCCAGTCGGAATGCCCTGGAGCCCGCGGCCCCTAGTCCTGGCTCAGCCACCAGGGCCGACGCCCAGGGGCCCAGGACCCCCAGACAGCAGCTCTACAAGGCACAGGAATCATGGATCAAAAGCAGATTTTTAAAGAAATGGAAAGCAAGCCTAAACCAGCTCTGGCAACATTAGTTTTACCGAACACGTAAAATCTTTTTCTGCTTCCTAAACATAGTTTGCACCTATTAAACAAAGCATAATTTTGGTAAAACGGCTTGCTGCTGCAGAAATCTTGACCCCTTTGAAACCCTGTTTTATTTTTTCCTCCATCTTCTAGCAATATCTTTTCTGCATTGGCCACATGTTCATTGCTACCGATCCTTCAGACTCTAATTCAGGGGCTTCTTTGTCACGGAAACGTCCCTGCCTTGCCTGGTTGAAAGCTCTCTGTTCTTCCAAAATTGGGTGGGCCGTCCTAAACACGTCCCTCTCTTCCTACTCTGAACAGTGCTTGTTTAGGTTCCCATGTTTCTGTTTTTCCTCAGTTGCTTGGAAGCAGGCTGCAGGTGTTTGTAATGGCACCTCTGACCCAAAGCCTCCGCTGGATTCAGGGCCAGCTTGATGGGTACGTCATCGGTGCAGTGCTTGTTGTCCTGAAATCCTTCATAAAACTTGGAGATGCTGTATTCTCCTTCTGGACGCACCCCAAAATTATGTACCTGGTTCAAAGTCAATGTTTCTCAGTAAATGCTGCCTGAAATAAATTTGTGTCAAATCGAGTGATGTTTTCTTAATCCACACCCCTTTGCCATCACTGTTCCATCTGGCTGTGTTCTTATTAAAACTCTTTGTCTCCCTGAGTCTCTCACCAGAGGGGAGGGGGCAGGCGTGTGCTCTAGGCTGAACACTGATTGGCGTGTCCATGCATCTTCAGAGACATCTTAAGAAAATAATAATACAGGAGATGTCTCCCATCAGAGCCAGGATGGAGCATTTCCACTTCTCTGAGATTGTGTGTGACCACGTTTCTCTTCATACAGCAGGTGCTCAGGGAAGAAATTCCAACTTTGAGTGGTCAGGAAGAGGACGTGGGATAGAGGATGGGCTGAGCCAAGACAGTGAAGGAAAAGAGTAATCAGATTCTATGTGTTTATTTGTATTTATTGGTTCCATTTATTATTATTATTATCATTATTATTTACAGTTTTCCCCTAACTTTTAAAAATATAGATTTTAAAATTATCTAGTTGACTTTGAGACACGTTGACTGAGCCTGTTGGAGGGTGGGAAGCCATTAAGGTGTAGTGTTCACGTGGATGTCTAGACAACACCTCCCCGTATATGGGATAATTGAGCATAGTGTGTGTATTTCTTAGTGGAAACGTGTCACTCTATATAGTGGACATTTTTAAGTTAGGACATGGGGCTCCACGACCCCTACCAGGCCATACCCTTGCTCATGAACAAGGACCCATCACCTTCTGCATGACACGCTCAGACAGCTTATATGGAAGAGTCCAGGGAAGGAGGCAGACATTTACAGGGCTGTTGGGAACCCTCCATGATGAAGTGCAAGGTCCTCTCGTGGCACAAGGCCACAGGTGGTGACCTCTATCAAAATGAAGAGGCTCACATGAGGACTTCTCAGTTCTTAGCACGAGTGTGCGCTGCAAATATATTTCTGATGTTTCCCATTTGGGTGGACTTCTCCCCACTACTCTAAGTTTTTGGTCACAATAATTCTTGAACCCCTGAGATGACTCAAGGTAACTTCTCAGGTCCCATGTCCAATCATCCCCCCCACTGTGTGTTGCGTTCCTGTGATCTAAGCTTCTCCCTGTCCCTCAGTTTTGCCAAGCTTCTCAGCTCGAAGCCATTATTTTAACTCTTCCCTCCACCTGGGGACATCCTTCATTCACCCTGACCTTCCATGGATGATTTCAGGACAATATTTAGCTCTCAGCTCAAGCATCGTCATGGAGAGGCCCCTTGTGATCAGTGTAGGCAAAGTGGCCACCCTCCCTCAGTCACATTCTATTCCAACGTTCTTTAGTTATTTGTGTTAAATACTGGATTGAGCCGAAATTATCTCATTTGCTTTGATGTAGTTCGTGTCCTTTCCACCTACAACATGGGCACTGTGACATCATGTATATTATCTGCCTTGACCACATGTGTGTCCCAGGGTCCAGATTGGAGCTGGACATATAGTGGGTGGTCAAAATTATGTTTGAATTTCCAGAATATATCGCGGAGATACCAGTTCTCTAGAAAGCCATAGATTTCCAGGAGCTGACATGTGTCCAAAGTGCTGGTGTCCCTGAAAGATGTTAGTGGGTCATTGACTTGGTGGCAGTATGGTCACTGGTGGCTCTCTTTCCTTTGGGTTATTGTCTTTATACATGCAGCAAGAGCCTATGATGCAGATAGGAGGGGAGGGAGGAGAAGGTCTCAGAAGATCTCATCAGTCCTTTATACTGTGAGTGAGGAGACCAGTTAACCACAAAGTGCTGTTCTGGGTTTCTGTTGCTGAATTGTACTGATCCTTAGGGAACCTCTTAGGGAAGGATGATTTTTTAATACAGTGATTTTTCAGGAAACTCTGGGTTTCCAAACAAACATGATACCCTAACACATTTTAGCTCTACTTCTGACAAGGTCATGTAGTTGAGGGTGAATGTTTGGGTGAGGCACAAGATATACACCCAAAGGAGATGAACCTGGGATGCCTACACAGATCCATCCCCCCTCCCTTCAAATTTGCACAAATGGGCTCAGAGAGCTCCTAGGGTAAATGACTGTGTTGCTGGATATGCTAGCTCAACAGTTTGGGGAAGTTTACCACCCTGGTTCAGGAGATTGTCAGAAAATCTGAGTGTTATCCCATGGTGTGGACCTTCAGGCTGGATAATCTAATGTAATTTAAGCTCCTGGGTGAGGACCTAGTATTTAAGAGCAAAGTATGTCACCTTATCACTGCAGAATAGGCATGTCACTTACTACTATTAACTGTGTAATACTGGCTGGACCCCTGCAATGTGATGTTATTTCTCTGGAGGGCCAGGTGTTCCCCGTAGTGAGGGATAACCCTTTCCCATCCCTCCAGCTATAGCACCACAAAGGGGATCTGCTCTGCTGCTGGTACAAACCTGGGCTTACTGTGGTCTGTTGTGCACACAAATGCAGTAGAAATATTATGAGATCGTTTGGAAGCAAAGATGGAGGCACAATCCCTGGTTGGTGGTGAGTTCTCCAGGAGTGGCAGGAACTGTTGGAGGAAGTGCAGTGGGATGGGGAGACCGGGATGTGCTGGGCTAAGCTCCCTAGCCACATGCCCTCGGCCAGCCACGGCTGAGAGAACGCCCATCTTCTGCCTGAGAAATGAAGGAAGCTGAGGATGTGGACAACTTGGCTACGTGCGGCCACGTCTCCTGGGACAGGCGTCCAGTTTCTCGGAGTGTCACCTGCTGGGGAAGAGAGATATTGAGGCAGAATGTGCTCTGGAGCCTGTGCCGGGGGGAAAGGTCATGATTTCAGGGTTGTAGGATCAAGCTCCACGTTGGGCTCCATGCTCAGTGTGGAGTCCGCTTTGGATTCTTTCTCCCTCCCCGTCTGCCCCTTCCCATCCTCTTGCACGTGGTGCTCTTTCTCTTAGATAAACAAATAGATAGATAGACAGATGATGACAGATAGGTAGATAATGGAAAGATAGATAGATAGATAGATAGATAGATAGATAGATAGATAGAGAGAAGTACCTATTTTATGGTATAATTAAACCTGATTAAATACTAATAAACATTCAATTGCAGTCTGCTGTACAGTAGACATGGTCCTACATGCTTTATATGCATTAACTCTTGTGATCCTCACAATTCTGAGGCAGACACCATTATTCCATTTTATAGGTAAGGAGACAAAGGTCACATGACTAGTAAGCAATGTAGCCAGTTTTGCTCCCAGACCCATGCTTGGCCACCACACTACACACTCAACAAATAATTACTGGATGTCTACCTTGTGGTAGGTGATGAAACGCAGCAGAGACACAAGGTGAAATCCCTTACACACAAAACTTCCACAATAGTGGAGGACATGGTGGGGAGCGTGGTGGGGGGTGAGACCTGTGAGCGGGGGTCAGATCCTAAAGGGACCTCACAGGGCACTGCACAGGGACTGAAAGTCATTGGAGAGTGGGGAATGAAAGAACAGCAGCTTTAAGCAAAAGGAGCTGAGCTCTCAGGCACAGGGTTATCTGGCCTCACCACTGGAGGAGGACAACATGGTGTGCAGGTGCACGCACTCCCACACCAGCGACCACGGTCTAGTTCTCTGCACTGGCGCTAACTGAATGTCTGCCTCTGTGTTGCTCGCAAACCAGTTTGCAGTGGTGCTTACCAGGTGCACCTGATAGGGTTTTCCTCTCTGGGTCATGGCCCACATGCACCTGTCTGCTGCCCATGGGGTTGCTTGAAACATCCTCTCTGGGTCATGGCCCACATGCACCTGTCTGCTGCCTCTTCAGGACTTGGAGTTGCTTGGAGTATCTTCAGGACCTCCACTGCCGCTGGTACCAAAGCTTCTCACCAGTTCTCAGGTGCCTGCATGGAGGGATGCTCCATGTGGAGGCAGGGTTATGGCTTCCTCCCCTGTTCTTTGTCTCAGGTGACATCCACTTCCACAAACCGCCTCGCTTGTGTTTCATCTCCTAAAGCCTTTTGTGCAGAATGACATCAGCTCTGGATCTCACCCATGTCTTGGGATCTGATAAAGATTCTCTTCACAGCTTTTCCTTCAGTGTCCGTCGGCTGGCCAACTCATGACATCATATGAGCTATGACATCATCATGGGGCATGGAAGAGTACAGGCTGCAGTGCAGTCACATAAAGAGTACAGGCTGCAGTGCAGTCACATAATAGATAGAATCTCATGGCTCTGTTTACAAAACGCACACGGTTTCGAGTCTCTGTTCACCACCTCCACTTCTAGCCCTGTGATTTACCACCATCACTGTCTTCTTGAATTTTTACAGGAGGCTTGAAATAGGTCTTCTCAGTTGTTTATGTTTTCTTCTAGAAGAAAAATGGAGGGAGGAAATGACTAAGAATAAAAGTATGAAGTTACCAGGGTTAAAGAAGGGAAGGTTCAGCTACGTACATGTAGGAATAAAGTTCTAATTATTTTACCATGGAATGTTTAAATCTATAGCTTCCATGTTGATTCTAATTTTTTAAACATAGATTTTGAACAAATTGTTACTGGAAGCCAACCTTGTGATAGGAAATGAAACACAGCAGAGACACAAGGAGATCCCTTACACGCAGAACTTCTGTGATAGTGGAGGGCAGGGGAGACAGACAGTAAGCAAATAAAAATATTTTATGTGACATAAGGACATATGATAACATTTCAAACTGATGTGGGGAAGCGGATCAGAGAAAGGAAAACGGGCTTTTATTGCAAAGATGGTGGACAGAAAGGGCTACTCTGAGAGGGTGGCTTTTGAAAGACCCAAGACAAGAACCAGAACCATGCCATGCAGTGTCTGGGAGCAGAGAGTTCATTCTAATCAAAGGAACTGCCGATGAAACAATGTTACACTGGGCGTGTTCATAAAAATTCCAGCATGGCGGCTTATTGGAGTACATGGTGGGGAACATGGTAGGAAGCGAGGCCTTTGAAGAACACTGGTAGCCTACTTTCTTCCTTGACACAGAAAATGAAGCAAACACCTCTTTTAAAGGGATTTCTTTTCTTTTTTTTTCTAACTGTAGAATCTGGGTTCTGGGGCACATATGGCATTTCAGCGGTAAGCAAAAGTGTTGCTGCTGGGGGGGGGTGCTTTCAATACGGTGGAGATGAAGAATACTTCTGAAGTCTTTTAATGTACTGAGTTCAAACTGACCTCAAAATAAATAAAAACTTGAAGTGCTACCATTTTAATGAAAGAGAAATGCATACACACACACATAGTATAAACTCCTAGTTAACTTTCCTCTTAGATCTGCCGTCTTAGTGTTTCATTAATTTTTCTAATTTCATGTGTCTTATGCTTCATAATTAGCTCTGCATTCAATGCATACATATCTAGAAAGGTTGTGAGTGTTTAAGGTTTGAAGAATACAGTTTGATGTATTTATGTTGTTACTAAGATGACTTCAAGTCTTTATAAAGTTTTTTTTAAATTTAATTTTATTTTTTTAGTGTTCCAAGATTCATTGTTTATGCCCCACACCCAGTGCTCCATGCAGTACGTGCCCTCAGTACCCACCACCAGGAATTCTTTATAAAGTTTAAGCTAGGACATATTTTAGTGAGTTTTCCCATCCATATACAAAAGCTTTATTGGACAATTAAAAATTTATATATATATAGAGAGAGAAAGGTTGAAATTCAAATTTAGCCCAAGGAAGTAGGCAAGGAACATATGTGAAGCCATCTTCCCCATCGTCCTGTTCTCTCCTACAGATCCCTGCTCAGAGAGTGACCAGAAATGAGGTCCTGGCAGAGTGAGCCTCTAGATCACTAATGGTCTTCTAGGTCAACCCGAGGCAGATTACCTTTTGTGGAGTAGGATGGGAACTGCTGGAAGGCTTTGACTTGAGAAGAGATATAATCTGACTTGTTTTTCAAAGGATCATCCTAACTATTTTGTTGAGAATAGATAGACTTGGGGACAGGGTCAAGTAAGAAGACCTATTTCAAGCCTCCTGTAAAAATTCAAGAAGACAGTGATGGTGGTAAATCACAGGGCTAGAAGTGGAGGTGGTGAACAGAGACTCGAAACTGTGTGCGTTTTGTAAACAGAGCCATGAGATTCTATCTATTGTGCTATATGTATTAAGAAGGCAGTTAGGAATGACCCTGGGTTTTTGTTCCGAGAAGCTGGAATTCCATTTGGAATTAAAATTAAATAAGATAGATAAGACTGTGAAAGGAACAGAGTTGGAGAACAGGCTGAGAATTTGGCTTTGAATGTTTAATTTGAAATGCCCATTAAAATTCAGAATGGAGAGGCCAAATGGGTCATTGGGTTTAGGTCTAGAATTGAGATATGTCCATGCTGAAGACACTTATTTGAGAGCAGTAACAACTTTGAGAAATACTCTGCAGTGCAGGAGATGACCACATGAATGGAGGGTCAGAAGACGTTGCTGAGCCTGCTAGCAGGTCAGGAGAAGCATTTTTTGCCGTGGGCACAAGGAAGGCAGTGGCCAGTTCTTCCTGCTGGATCACAAGAGAGGATTCAGAGGTTTCACTGGAGCTGAGAAATGGCTCACTCATGGAGGACTCTAAGCTGAAAAATTACTGGCCCAGAGACAGACAATATTTCAGTTTTGAATGTTGTGGGATTTCGAGTATTTTGGAAACCCCAGAAGTATTGAACAGTGCCATTCAAGGGACAGGGTAAGAGCAGGAAATATTGTCACTCCTTCCTGACAAGAGAAGCTAGACTTAGAAACTTTCATAACTCAATTAATTTTCTGTATGCTAATCTAATAGCAAGACAAAATTTCTTGTATGTCCTTTTAATTTTGTTTTTGAAATAATTCACTTTCATTGTGTTTTATAACATCACTGATACATAATAAATTTCCAGGAAAGTTAGTCTTTCCCCTAAATTGGAAAATTTAGGCATAGGATATGAGGAGAGCACTTAGCTATGAATAAGACTGGAAATAAGCAGCAGGACACCCAAGACATTGCACGTCATGTTGTGTTACTCAGATGTTATCTCATAAGAAAGCCAATATGTATAAAAATATTTTTAAAAACCCTGAGAAAAATCTATCTCAAGCATGTGCCAAAATTTATTAACGTACTGGGGCGCCTGGGGGGCTCAGTCTGTTAAGCCTCTGCCTTCAGCTCAGGTCATGATCTCAGGGTCCTGGGATTGAGCCCCACATTGGGGTCTCTGCTCAACGGGCAGTCTGCTTCTCCCTCTGTCTCTGCCCCTTCTCCCACTTGTGTGCTCGCGCTCTCTCTCTCTCATTCACCTCTTTCTCTCTAATATATAAATAAAATCTTTTAAAAATGTGCTAATGTGATAGCAGGGCAACCAGTCACTTGTCGACACAATAAGAAATGTGGGTCTCAGGAACCGTGTGGAACCGTGTGGAACCGTAAGAGCGACAGATCTGGGGACCAGAGTATGTGCCAGGTCACAGTGATTACTATTGCATTTCACAGATCCATAAAAGCATGATGGCCAAGTGCATTTTTTACACACGAAGTCTGTAGAAGGATGATCTGAGATGCCAGGTGTGCACACATAAGGTCAGAAGAAGGAAAACAATGAAGCAACTGACAGAGATACAACTTTGCCTAGAACTGGGGCAGCACGCTAACGGGAAGGCGTTGGATGTGGCAAACAGAGACCTGGAAGGACACGGGCTCTGATTGCCGACATCACTGGGGTTTTCGCTACAAGCAGATAACACGACATTGGTGACACCCTTCTCCCATTTCTTACTTGAGGATATTTTATTTTACTTCATGACACAGGGAAGAGTGTTTGGTTGGGATGAGCTACAGTGTTTCATTTTAGGAAGATAACAGGGTCTGCAGTGTAGAGGATAGTGTTAAGGGATCAAGACACATTTTCAGTAATTACTGTGTAAATTGACAAAGGACTTCACTAAAACAATGAGAGGAGACAAATTCCTAAATTAGGAATTAAACAGCACACCAGGGGGGGAAAGGTCTTGGCTTTGAGGCAAAGAAGAACCACCATCTGCAGACTTCACTCTTCTCTGAAACCTGCTGGGTTCATGCCAACAGCTACAGGGTGAGGCTGTGAATGGGAACTGAAGAGGGACAGAGCTAAGACCTGGGGGTATACGTGTGAGAAGTCCTTATTGATGTGGGGGCCATGGATTCACATCCCTCAAAGAGCCACACCACCCAGGAAGCCGTTTGCAGTGGTGTATGCATCAGAGCTGCCCCTGGGTCTTGTAGGGATAGCTCTGCAAATAGTACCGAGCATGGTGGTGGTGGTGGTGGGGGGGGAGGGCAGCAGCACTGCGAACCAGCTTGCACTCCACATTTGTCTGGAAACCATTCTGACTCTTCTTAAATGTGTGCATCCCCAGGGTTCCTGAAAAATCCAGCTTAGGTCACCTCAATAAGGAAGTAGTGAATTTCTTGCTAATAAGGTATGTGCAGGATTGGGCTGTAGAGTACTTTAGAAGGTTGTATGGCCTTAAATAGCATTCAAGGATGATTAGCTATATGCCCATCATGATAGCACAATTTCCTTGATTTCATTTTGGCTTCTCATGTCTCTATGTCATGCATAGGAAAAAGAATATTTTTGCATTGTTGGAAACATAAAATAGAAGCCCTCTCACCTCCATAAAAGCATGATCCCCCAAATAGGATCAGATAGTTGGCTGACTAATTCAAAAAAGTGTGAGAGTTTATGCTGAGTGAAATAAGCCAAATAGAAAAAGTCAAGTATCACATGGTTTCACTTACTTGCGGTGCATAAGGGGTAATACAGAAGACAGTAGGAGAAGGAAAGGAAATGGGAGGTAGGGTAATTCAGGGAAGGAAACGAAACATGAGAGACTTTGGACACAGAGACAAACTGAAGGACTTGGAGGGAGGGGGTGGGGGATGGGAGAGCCTGGTGGTGGGTACTGGGGGCACCTAATGCGTGGAGCACTGGGTGTGGGGAATGGGCAATGAATCTTGGAACACTAAAAAAAATAAAATAAATTTAAGGTAAAAAAAAGTGTGATAGAGCAGAAAATAGAAAGAACCATCCTTATACAATTGAAATGTTTTATTTCAACTCAAAATGCTAAAACATACACATATTTATAAATATTTTCACTTAAGAGTAAAGCTTTTACTTTAAGTGTTGGACCATGTGAATGAAGATCTTTAGAACATGCCTAGTATAAGCCCACTCATAATTCATTAGAAAAATTCTCATGAATTTAGAGAGCAGGAACTTAGAGACACTTGCAAAATAATCTAAGCAAATGACACTTCTAGGTTTTTATGATTGTCCTTTCTTCTGTGATTTTCTTGCTCCTAGGTTATTGTTCCAAAACACTCCCATCTGGCTGTATTAGAAACAAATGATCTTTATTGCAGTAACATTTCATCATGCCAGACTACAAAATTATATCACGAGCAGAATGATTAGAATAATAAATACACCTGTCACAGATGGTTCCGAGAACAGACGTAGACAATTTAGCTTGGAAGGGCTGAACCACACAGATACCCCAGGATGTAATGTGCTGAACACGAGTGTGATTAAACTGAGGGAATCGGGCGGAGAGTTTTCCACAGGGAAGAGAGCATGCTGGCTGACTGGTTATTATATATATATCAAAACATGTTCCCTGTTTACAAGTTATTTTCACAGTCATACAATTAATGAAAACTATTTTTCCTTTGGGTGATGAAACATAATTTTGACAAATCAGATTTTTATTCTAGCATGTGTTAGGTCATTGGGCAGAGGAAAAAGTCTAATTAATTGTCACCTACTCTTCCAACCAGAAGACAAGCTCTGTGCTCACTGTATGATTCACATATTCATAGAAAAACAAAAGCAAAAAAAAACTAAACTAAAAAACCCTCCGTCGTCCAGATGAAAAAAGTTCAAGGGACATCAGTTTGAAGAGTTTTAAATATTGTCTCAAATTACATGGCTGGAAATAATAGATCTAAAGTAATAAAATAAGAGCTTTGAAATCAATTCCATTTAGTACTTATAGTTCAAATTCTGACCATCAAATGTTAGAGTCGGGTAAGGTTTACCCTGGGACCGTTGCAGGGTCAGTGGACTGCAAGAGCCCGGCCTTTTGAGCCTTTCCAGAACATTGTGTTTCACTTTAGCAGCAAATGTGATGTCACTACTGATTATTTTAGGTCCATCATTAAAACCAAATTATATCCACTAAAAACTTGAACACATCACCATGAAAACAAAGCAAAACTATAAACAATGACTTAAATGTGTTTAATTTATAACTAACATAAGAAACTAGTTTTAAATTTTGAAAAAAACCCAACAATTCTTTTAATATTGATGTATCTTTTCATCATGGGAAAACCCCATTCCTTAGTATTGAACCCTTTCTCTTCATTTAAAACCCAGTTCAAATTTTCTTTCCCCTCTTCTCATCTCACTTATTCCAATTAAGCTGTGGAAAGAGCCAAGGTGCCCATCAACAGATGAATGGATAAAGAAGATGTGGTACATATATACAATGGAATACTATGCCTCCGTCAGAAAGGATGAATATCCAACTTTTGTAGCAACAATTTTTTTTTCTTCAGAAGAAATAAATATTTTTTTCTTTTGGCTCTCTTAACTCTTAGTTTATGTCCATTTAACAGATTTGATCATCGTGCATTGTCAGAGTTTCCTTTCTCTGTTCATGTTCCCACCCTTCCCCCACCTCCATAAACCATCAGCTTACTGGTCTTAATTTTTCCACCTTGGATGTAACGTGGTGCATAGTGGGTTTACCACTTATAGACATCTGTGTCTTAGATAAGAAGTTGCCAATAGCTTGGATCCTGTTCCCTACTCAATCAGGAATGCTCACCATGGTGACCTTTCAATTTGAGTATTGCCTTCCCTTAAAAAAAAATTATGTTTTTGTCTTTTGGCCAAGTGTGAGTTTTTTATAGTTTGTTTTTTTGTTCATTTTGGGAGAGTTAAGCTGGGAGGAGCAGAGGGAGAAGGAGATAGAGAATCCCAAGTGGATGCCATGCTTGGCATAGAGCCCAGTGCAGGGCTCAATCTCATTACCCTGAGATCATGACCTGAATCGAAACCAGGAGACTGATGCTTCATCAACTGAGCTACCCAGGTGCCCCAGTTTTTTGTTTCTTATCCAAGCATTGGGCAATGTAGCATGTAGACTGACTCATGCTTTTTCTGGATTGGGAGGAAAGAACAAAGCCAACAGTGGTCTTAGTCTTTGGAAATATTGTCCATGTCAGGACTGGACTGGTAAAAGGACAGAGAAAATATCCTGCCTTTGACTTCTGTAGCTTCCCTTATTAATTTCTTGTTTTTTTGTTAGATCACCTTTGTTGCCATAGGCATTCGCAGGACTCTTTTGAGGGCAGTCTTCACCTCCTGATTCCTCAGACTGTAGACAAGGGGATTAAGCAGGGGAGTCACCACAGTGTAGGTCACTGCCACCAACTGGTCCTTGTCTGAGGCAGACTTGGATCTGGGCCTCAGGTAGATGATGGAGGCACAGCCGTAGTGCACGAAAACCACCGTGAGGTGGGAGGCACATGTGGCAAAGGCCTTCCTTTTTCCCTCAGCCGAGGGGATCTTTAGGATGGTGTTAACAATGAAACCATAGGAGATGAGAATCAGTAGGAAAGGCACCATGATCACCAGGATGCTGAGGCTGAATAAAACCAGTTCCTTCACATGGGTGTCAGTGCAGGCCAATTTAATAACGGGCGCCATGTCACAGAAATAGTGGTTCACCCTGTTGGGGCCACAAAAAGGCATGTCACAGATGAGGTTGGTGGCCACCAAAGCAATGAAGAAACCCGTGGCTCCGGACAGGGAAACCAACCCCAACCCCAGCCTTCTGTTCATGATGAGCGTATACCTCAGAGGGTGGCAAATGGCCACATAGCGATCATACCCCATCACAGCGATGAGAAAGCAGTTGGTACAGGCAAAGCCAAGGAAGAAGAAGAGCTGGGTGGCACAGGCCACAAAAGAGATGCTCTTGGTGGCTGAGAGCAGGTGGGCCAGCAGCTGAGGGATGATGACAAATGTGTAGCAGGATTCGGAAAAGGAGAGAATAAACAGGAATCCATACATGGGAGTGTGCAGAGTCTGGCTGCAGCGGATAACAGCCATGATGGTGGCGTTGGCCAGCAGGATTGTCAAGTACAGGAGAAGGAAGAGGGCAAACAGCAGCAGCTGGAATTCCCCCAGGCTAGAGAAGCCCACCAGGATGAACTGTGTAACCATGGTGCTTCTATTGAAACCATGCATCTGGATGACTTCTTTCTGCAGATGAGATTGGGAGACACAAAAATGACAACCACCACTGTAGTAAGAACTTCTTCCCAATGACTTCTTTCCAGTATCATCTCTTCAGGCCCAGGGTATCTCTCTCCCTCTGCCTCCCCTCTCTCTCAACAAAGACATTCCTTCCGATGATTTTTACAATAAATTATTCATCTCCAATAATAGAAAGATGATTAGCTATATAATAGGAATATACAAGATTAAAAGAAGCAACAAAAGAAACAACTTTGATATTCTCAAAGGTGACATGAGGGCATGAGAAATCTCCTACCATAATAAGAGGAAAAGCAAGATATCAAGCCATATTTATGATAAGGCTAAAGATGATTTGAGTTTGCTTTCTGATATATTTTTATATTTTCATATATTTAACAATAAACATATTTTAATTTGATGATTCTAAATACACTTCACTTTTAGCCCAGAATATTTCCACCTCATTTTGTTGGAAAAGATACTGTCCAATCATAAATAAGAATGATTTACTACTTCCAAATATAATACTCTTATTTTTCCAAAATAAAAAAAGGCTTATGGAATGTCCCATATCTAATTACACATGTCATTTATAACATCTGCTAGTATAGACGGTTACTAATAGCATGAAACACCTGTCGTCTGACCACTACCCATCACATTGGATGGTCAGCCAGGATGGAGGCAAGCAAGAAGAGCACATTTCATGGCCAAATACAATCATCAAATGGGTGCAATGATAAAAGCAAACATTATTTTTAAAGTTTAAGAACAATTCCTGGTAGAGAAAAGTCTAAGAATCCAACTCCTCATTTGACATACATCGGTAAGTGTCTTGGAGGGTTTGGAACAGGGATGGTGAGGTGGAGGAAAGGTAGATTTCTCATGTTGTGTTGGGAAAAGCATCTCCACTATTCCTTTCAACAGGGCTCATAGGGCACTTCTGCTGTCAGAGGCAGAACAGTGACCTCACCATCCCTGGTTTGCTTCAAGAAATACATCATCTCTCCAATGTTCTCTCCACATCACAGCTTTGGAAATTTTTCACCAGTGCATTGTCCAGCTAAGACACTGGAGGAAGAAGTAGTAACTGCCTCTTGGAAGCAGAATTTATCAGGGTCTAACTTCAAACATTTCCTTCCATTAATTTTACAGGACGCCATTTTATTTTTCATGCTTTCATTCAGAGGGAGATGGTAGCATGTCTAAGCTATTTTATTGCTAGAAATGTTAGCAAAATACAAAGAGTACCTATTTCATATTAAAATAACATCCAAAGCCCTCATTATCTTACTTTCATATTCAGGTTCAGGAACTTAGGAGAAACCCAGTACACTTGCATGTCTCAGCATCTCTCAACTTGCTGGCTCCTCCAAGGTTATAAAGTATGAGGGACAGCTTCACGCGATGCATGCACCTGTTCAGCCTTCCACCCCTCTGCTGTGGCTCCTTTGTTTAGGGGTTCACCATACCTGCCATCGTCACCTTTTCCCTCTGCATGGCACTTTGTAGAAAACAAGATGCTTTCATGTAAGCTACCTCATTTTGACTCTAACCACCCAGGAGACAACATGTATGTCTTTGTGTCCCTGTTATAGGTAAGTCAAGGGCACCAAGAGTCCTCTCCTGAGTGGAGGAACCTGGGAGCAAGCTTTGTCTTTGCATTGAAGGTGTTAAATTGAACTCATCTCCTATGTTTGGCTCCCTCTGTAGACTATTAGCTTCTTATAAGCAAAGATGAGGTTTTTTTTTTTTTTATTGATAACTGAAGCCCTAGCATAAAGCATAATCTCTAGTTTATCATAGGTTCATTTTTAAAATCTAAGTAGAATCTTTACAAAACTAAATAATATGCTGAAGTAGAGTCAGTACCAAAATTTAAGTCTTCCAACTTCCAATCCATTTTGTACCAACCATATTTTTTTTAGATTTTTAAAAAAATAATACTTTATTTTATTTTTTCGATGTTCCAAGATTCATTGTTTATGCCCCACACCCAGTGCTCCATGCAATACGTGCCCTCAGTACCCACTACCAGGCTCTCCCATCCTCTCACCCCCTCCCTCCAAGACCCTCACTTTGTTTCTGAGTCCAAAGTCTCTTATGTTTCATTTCCCTCCCCATTTTACCCTATTTCCCATTTCCTTTCCTTCTCCTACTGTCCACCATATTACTCCTTATGCTCCACAAGTAAGTGAAACCATGTGATACTTGACTTTCTCTACTTGGCTTATTTCACTCAGCACAATCTCCTCCAGTCCAGTCCATGTTGCTACAAAAGTTGGGTATTCATCCTTTCTGATGGAGGCGTAATATTCCATTGTATATATGGACCATATCTTCTTTATCTATTCATCTGTTGAAGGGCACCTTGGCTCTTTCCACAGTTTAGTGATTGTGGCCATTGCTGCTATGAACATTGGGGTACATATGGCCCTTCTTTTCACTACATCTGTATCTTTGGGGTAAGTACCCAATAGTGCAATTGCAGGGTCATAGGGTAGCTCTATTTTTAATTTTGTTTTGATTTTTTAAAATTTATTTTATTTTTTCAGTGTTTCAAGATTCATTGTTTATGCCCCACACCCAGTGCTCCATGCAAAGAAGGGAAATGGGAAGTAGGGTAATTCGGGGAAAAAAACAAAACATGAGAGACTTTGGACTCAGAAACAAACTGAGGGTCTTGGAGGGAAGGGGGGGATGGGAGGGCCTGGTGATGGGTATTGAGGGCACGTATCTTTTAGATTTAAAAAAAAAAATTATTTATTTGAAAGAGAGAGAGAGAGAAAGAACACATGAGCAGGAGGGAGGGTTAGAGGGAAAAGCAAACTCCAAGCTGAGCAGGGATCCTGATGCAGGACTCAATCCCAGCACCCTGGGATCATGACCTGATCTGAAGGCAGACATTCAACCAACTGGGCCACCCAGGTCCCCCTAACCTATGCGACTGCCATTTTATGACAGACTCTGTCCTACACACTTTTTCTAAGGCACTAAAGCAAGCATGGTTCCATGCTGCTTATTCAAATAAAAATTCAGTTTGCCTTTTTTGACTTTTCTGGAATATTCCAATTTTAATTTTTAAATTTTCCTGAATTATCAAATTTTATGATATAAGATTTATTATCTCTAAACCTTAGGTTAGGAGATGAGAAAAAGAACAAGAAGAATAGCAGCACAGTAAGTCAAAGATTTGGTAAACACACTCAAAGTTAGGGAAGTTCAAGGATGTTGCTTAATTTTAATCACAGTTTTGTGACTCAAAATGTTTTCACCATCTCCCTAAAGCACCAGCTTAGTTTTCTGTGATTTAAGCAAGAATTTGATTATGTCTAAGAGAGCCCCTGTTCTTGGCCACAACTATAGTATTTACACGTTTTCTCATGCTATTTCACATACTGGTATGGCTTGTTGTTTTCTATATCCAAGTCCTCATCATTTCCCACATCCTCCAATAATCCTTCCCTGACTATTAAAGTCCACATCAATGCTTTTCCTCCTCCTAACATTTAGAGATCTTAAAATCATACTTGTATGGTGAATAGGTTGTTTATTATCTTGTAGTACTATATATACATTATATATAAAAATAGGTTATTATACATACCATATATTCTATACTATATACTACATATTATCTAGTACACCACATATAATATAATGCTTATGTATATATTCTATACACTATAGAATATATAAAGAATATATTAAATTATAATATAATTAATATACATTATATATTCTTTTATAATTAATATAATAATACAACACAATAATATTGTACATGTTTAGTGTGGAATACTGGGTGTGGGGCATAAACAATGAATCTTGGAACACTGAAAAAATAAAATAAATTAAAAAAAGAATATATATATATATATTATATAGTAACACACACACAAATACATACACACCTTCTATAGACCATTTCTTTGGAGCAGGGACCTCCAAAGAAATAGCAGTGTATTCTGAATGACCTACAGCCCTCATAACAGTACAGGGTACATAATAGACCTTATAAACAAAAACTGAATACATGATGACATGCTTTAATTCTCCTTTTCTTTCTGAGTTTTCTCATAGACTATGATTTTTCCCCATAGAATGTATTCTCTGCTCTTCTACTATAATCTATATCATTCCTAATTTCTTTTTATTCTTCTCAAAGTCATCTTAAAAAAAAGAAGTCTACACTGATCAACTTTCCTGCCCCACGCCCATTACTTCTTTACTTCTGAGATCGCTCAGCATCTCAGTTTGGTGTAAAGTGTGGCATGTGTGCACATGTGTCTTGTTTGTGTGTGTATGCAGACTCAATCAGAGTAGATGATTTCAAGAAAAAAAGCACATCAAGTTTTACTTTGGTGCAGAATCTTTTTTTTCAAAATAGGAAAAACTATTACGTAAATACATTCAAATTGGAAATCCTTGGTGGGAAATGTTTCCTCAGATAGAAGCTGATAAAAGAAATACACTTACGCACTTATGTCTGAGTGATGAAGAGTGTTGACATGTGGCTTTGGGTTTGATGGCTCACAGTCTTGCCGATCTTCTGAGTGTTGAAAGAAGCAGCAGTACAAGGTCACTTGTAAAAGCAATGACATCTGTCTTGAGAGATTAAGTGATTAAGAAAAATAATGCACTGAAATATCTCATGAAGAGCTTATCTGGACACTTAGATGTCCAAACATTTCTGAGTCTTAAATAAGAGGCTGAAAATAGCCTACTCTATATTCATATGTCAATTCAGATTCTATAATTAAGTTGGAGAGTATTTCCAGCCTTCTGGGATTCTAAGGACTAGGGTCCTCTGAGACCTCAGGGAGCTGATGGGAGACAGAAAATAAGTGGCTGAATGTGGACAAAAGCATCTTACCTCATACAAGAAGAAATAATTTAGATTGTAAAAATTTTCTATCTCTGTAAAGCACTAAAAAGGTAAATAAGTATTCTTTTCACATGTGGGGAGTTTAGTTACTTTCAGAAAAAAAGTTTACAAAACACCAAGATGTCAAGGGAAATCCAGTTTTCCAACCCCAAGATTTACATGAAGATTGATTTGATAAATGTAAGAAGTAAAGGCAAGGTTGGGGATTATGCAGGAAATCTCTGTCTTCCTTCTCTACCAAAAGCCTGAATAAGTCAGACAACTGGGCTTTTAAATGTCCTTCAGGGAATTATTGGGAAGACTTTTATTCAGCAACCCTTCACAGTGATCTGCAAAGCACAACACTTGGCATTACAGTGACTCAAAAATAAATAGAATCACCAAGCATTGTAAATTAGCAGGGAAGACAAATACAAGCATGACTATGTACAAGAGGCACGCTGAAGCATGGGCTGGTGAGCATCAGGACAGCTAGAAAGATGACCACCTCCCAGTGAAGATCCTCAAGCACAACCAAGGCTGAGATTGGTTCCATGACTGTATGAACAAAAACATTAGGAATGAGAAAGTTAAGTGGAAACTACTGTATGTTTTGTGCCCGGATGTTCAAGAGGTAATGAGTGAGGAGGAAGGCTGAGCACCCCACTCAGGATATTCTAGCAAATCATCCTTCTGAAAACAACTGAAATTATGGGAGAACTATTTAAAAATTTTTCGTAATTAGAAAGATTAAATTTCTTTTAAATTTAAATCTTTTTAATGATAAAAGATTCCTAGGAATTTTCAGTCAAAATCTGAAAGAAAGCAAGAATCTAGAGAGTTGAATGGAGTGCCGGAAGTTCCTTCCACACTGAGGACATTTACTTATCTGGAAGGAATGACAAATCCAAGTCGCTGATTTGAGGGAATTGCAGGATGACACTGACAGAAATTGAAGTCCAACACTCACCAAATGAGGGTCAAAATGTAGATCTTCTACTATAAGCTGTAACTGAAGGATGATGCCTAAAGCAGAACTAAGCTCACTCCTTAGCTCCCTGTTAGGAGGTACTCATGGGAAAATTACCCCAAGGCTGACCAAAGACAGTGGGGAGGGTGGGAAAAATACAACCATTCAAGAGAGATTGTGAAGGTTGGCATGATTGTCTACACAAAAAAATCGTAAGGAGGGCATGTTATTGCATGGAGCACTGGTATTGTACGTATACAATGAATCTTGGAATACTGCACCAAAAACTAGTGATGTATTTTATGGTGACTAACATAACACAATTAAAAAAAAAAAAAGAAAGAAAAGAGAGAGAATCCCAAAGAATAGATAAAAAAAACTCCTGGAATTAATAGGTGATTAGAGCAAGATCACAGCATATAGAGTTAATATACAGAAGTCAATTTTGTGAGATTATAAAATACTGATGAAAGAAATAGATTTCAATAAATGGAAAAATAGTCCATGTTCATTGATGGGAAGACCCAATAGTGTCAAGATATTATTTTTTCCCAACTTGATCTATAAATTCCAGGTATTCCCAATCAAAACTACAAGTTGTTTTATGTATATCAAGAAACGGACCATCAAGTTTATATGGAAAGGCTAAAGACCCAGAATAGTCAAAACAATATTGCATGTTAGCCACATTTTCTGATTTCTGTATCTGTTGTTTTAACATTTGGGACCTTGACCAGGGAAGGACTGCCCCCTGG
This sequence comes from Spilogale gracilis, assembly GCA_004023965.1. Taxonomy (NCBI): domain Eukaryota; kingdom Metazoa; phylum Chordata; class Mammalia; order Carnivora; family Mephitidae; genus Spilogale; species Spilogale gracilis. The sequence continues at coordinate 3,931 of PITA01021680.1, read as the reverse complement.
GGTTAAAGGATTCCAACTCCCGGAGAAAACAAATGACTTTCCTTAGAGCCTACCTTTCGTGTGCAAATAATCTAGGGCCCCTACTCCCAAAATATCTGCTTTTCATGCTCTTGACATGACTTCCCCATGCCTCGTACCCAGGGCCAAGCACCAGAAACTAGGGATGACTCTACACCCAGGAGCTCACTGAAATTATTAAACTGGCCAGTCCTAAAACTGTGTAGCCTTCTTACCCTCCCTTGTCCATTCCTTCCCATGAAAACAAACAGATAAACAAACAAACAACATTAATAACAGCAAAAGGAGGGAATATTTCTCAGTTCCCCTAACTCTCTCTGCCTCTGACTCAAGTCAGTGTTTCTTGGTATGGCCTTGAGTGACATGGTGTGCCTCCCTCCCCACAGGAGCTATGTGTAATGAACTGTCTTTTCAAAGGCAATTATTTCCTGATCTGTTGGTCTATCTGGATAAAAATAAAATCTACATTTTAAAATGAATTAAAAGAAAGGAATAACGTTGGAAGACTGATACTACTGATACTACCTGACTTCAAGACTTACTATAAAGTAACAATAAACAAGATGACATGGTGTTGGTGAAGGAATAGACAAATAGAAAAAGAAAGAAGCTATCCTGATGTAAAAAGACATCAGACAACCTTAAATATATATTGCTAAGTGAAAAAAGTCAACGTACAAAGACTATACAAATCTGGAAGAAAATGCTGAATAGTCAAAAGGATGAGACTCATGGAGTATGAGGACAAAAATACAATTCATGGACCACCAAGCAGTGGCAGGCTGAAGAATTCCCCAAGCTTTTGGGTTGAGATCCACAAAGGGAATGCAATAGGAATGAAGCAAACAAGAAATAGACCAACCAGCCTTCTCAGAGCCTGAGCCTAGTTTCAAATAGCCTCAGATCCTGGCAGACCTGAAACAAGACTTCATCTAATATCTGACCTCGTTTTATCCCTATTCTGACCAGCAGACCATGTGGCATTCTGGATCTTTTGGGATGAGCGTAAGTATATAGACAATATCTAAGAATCTCCAGAAGCTCTGTATATTTTCCTTCATCTAGTGCGCAGGAACTTCACTAAATGGTGGAGGTCCCTCTGGGAAATACTGGATACAGTTGTGGCCATGTTGCAGGATCTTTCATCAAAATTACCCATCTTCTTTCATAATCAAGAAGGCTCAGGTTTGGGAATTGGTGTAGTACTGAAATTTAGGTAAATGGCCATGAATTACCACACTGTAACTTACACTGGCATTTATCCCTCAGACATAGAATATGATCAAGCAGTTTATTGATTGGCTGCTCATCTATTTTATTACTAGAAATCCCTTGGTCAGCACAGATCTTTGATTTCCACAGATCTTTCCAGGTCATAACACTAATCTTCATGCTAAACTTCAATTTATGTTGTTTATGTTGTTTATTGCCCACATCTTATCTCTGACAGTTCTGTGTGGGCCCTGGGGTTCCATTCTTTAGGGTTACTCTCTTTGACATTCAACTGCTGTGTGGTATTTCCACCATAATCTCTAGTCTACAATAACAATCACCAAAGAACTCTTTGAAGATGTTTATATTGCTATCACCACTGCATTTTATAAAAGCAACCAGGTTCCCTGTGTGCTAGTGATTATTGGTTGGATCAGGAGGTTTTCTATAGTTTTTCTATCCCAACACATGCATTACCCAGAGCTTTTGGAATCTTTTTGGTATATTACAAAAACTGTGGCATACCCAATTTGTTATACATTTGTCAATATTCAGTCCAGACTTCAATTAGTTATTCTAGGAGAGGACTGATGCCATATCTGGATGCATGAGTCAACAAATTAAAATCTGAATCCCTGTTGAATGTTCCTATATCAATGATTTAATGGGATTTAAATTGATGTTTCTTCCCCTCTGGTCTAAGATCTTCATAATTCTCTCTTGCATAGGAACCTGGCCTCCTAACTCCCACTGACACAAACTGGCAGGACTTGTAGGTATCTGTTTTGTTTTTCGTGTTCAAGCTACCCCACACAGGCCTTGTACCTCTCTGTCCTGACTACATTGCAATCTGCTTGCTGTTGTAGGCCTAGAAACAAAGAGGTAATGGAGCAGCTAGGGCAGGTGTGACCACAGAGTCTTTTATGTGGAGGACGGTTGATTCCCTTAGATGTGTGTATGGGGTAGGGGTGGTATCTTCCTCAACAGACAAGGGTGGTTCAAGGGAATTAGAGGATCAAGATCTCAGCCTCACTTAGATCAGCTGAAATGTATCTATCCTGTGTCTCATGCCTCATGTCTCATTTAGCATAAGAGCTCTGGGCAGATTGATCTTTAAAAGCTAAATATACCTTCAGACTATGGACTTCCCCTTTAGTGATAGGCTTCCTAAGACTCCAGATAATGTGCACTCCTTCATATCTATGAAGAAAGCATTCTGATTTTCCCACACACTTTTTAATTGTCCAATCATTACCTGTAACTTTGTTTTTGTCTGTGCTCACCCTCTACAATTGTAAAAATGCCAGAAGCTTAAAAATTCTCTATAGTCACTGTCATTACCTTGCCGTCTAAGTGAAAGCCCGTGATTGCTTGATGCTGTGGCCTCCCTCCATCATTCAAGCTATGCCACATTGGTGCTTACCTAAGCGCTAATGGTGTCAGAGGTCAGGATGAACTCATCCCTTTCCACATTAGTGAGGAGGTTGTCTGTATACTCTTAAATAGACAAGTAACCCAGTCCTAGAACGCCAGGGTTTATTTTTTTTCCTCATGTCATTTCTCTTCAAAATCAGTGTATTAGCCAAGGTCCCAATGGAAAATAAACAGCCCATTAAAATTGAGGAAATACAAGGCATAGGAGACTTTGCATGGTCTATGGAGTTACCTGGAGTTAGCAGCATCCTAGTTTTCATATCCTTCATAATTACATTTAATTACTGTAACTCATACAGGTGAACCTTCTGGGGAAAAGGGTGGGATGAGAAGTCTGGAGTGAATTTGTATGTTTCAAACATCAGTATGATACTAATTCTTGTTCTTGGCAAGGATAGCATAATAAAAGAAAAGTTAAGGCCATTATCATGAGCACATATTTTGTTTTTCGTGTAATCGTATTATATACTTCCATGCATAGCCATTTGATCTGATAGGCTTCCCTTTGGGGAACATATATCAATCTGTCTCACTGACATCAAACTTGAGCATGAGATTTGCTTTGGTTAGGAAATATAAACATTGCCATGGACCATGTTTTAGCAGAAGCTTTAAAAGCCATGGCATGGGTCTACCTGCCCCTTTTCCTGCTACAATGAGAACATTGGGAGACAGATAAAGGCTGTTTCTTCAGCTTGGATCCCAGAAAAGAGGAAGCAGAGCTTAATGCAAGCCGTAGTCACCTAATACCCAAACCCAATATGCTCAAGAAATAAGCCTTTGAAGTTGTAAACCATTTAGAATTTAGGATGTTTGTTACTATAGCATAGCTTATATGATGCAAAAAAATTAATATATAGTCAAAGCTTACAAAAAACAAACAAGAAAGGAAGTGCTAGCTGTATTAAAATGTGATATTTAGGCTTTATAGCAAAAAAATTTATCAAACATAAAGAGTTTGGTTTGTAATGTCTATAGTTTAATTCATTAAGAAGTTACCATAATTTGAACCTATATATAGAAATATATATAATATTTCTATAACATATGTGTAAATATGAAGGGAAGGAAAGGAAGAAATAGAAAATCCATAGTCATTGTGGGGAGTTTAACACACTTTTTTTTTTTATTGTTAGTAAAATTTTTTTTTTCCAGTGTTCCAAGATTCACTCCCCATTCCCCACACCCAGTGCTCCACGCTTTAGGTGTCCCCAGTACCCACCACCAGGCTCTCCCATCCCCCCACCCCCCCCCCTCCCAGTCCCCC
>PITA01021679.1:0-32142 GCA_004023965.1 Spilogale gracilis | reverse complement strand
TCCTGCCTCACGTTGAGGTCTTTCATCCATTTCGAGTTTGCCTTTGTGTGTGGTGTAAGAGAATGGTCTAGTTTCATTCTTCTATATGTAGCTGTCCAATTTTCCCAGCACCATTTATTGAAGAGACTGTCCTTTTTCCACTGGATATTTTTTCCTGCTTTGTCAAAGATGATTTGCCCATAGATTTGTGGGTCCATATATGGACTCTCCACTCTGTTCCATTGGTCTATTTCTCTGTTTTTGTGCCAGTACCATGCTGTCTTGGTAATCACAGCCAAGCCATTTTTCATTTACTGCTTGGAAGTCTGGATTTGGACACAGTTGGCATTTATATGTAAATCTTGTGGATTTGTGGTGGGTGAGGGAGGTAACGATGCCTTTACTTAGAAAGTAGTAGAAGAAAGTAAGAAAATTTCAGGTAATTATTATAAAAGTAATTTTATACATCTTTAAGTAACTTTAGATATCATACAGTCCTATCTAAGTGTTAAGTGTAAAGAACAAGAACTGATAGCATCCTTCTTATTTTTAAGTACATATAATATTATAATTACATATGGTATAAATATATCAAATAATACATTAAATACATTAAAAACTTTTACACACACAAACACACCGCCACCAAAGTATTGATAGTCTCTTTTGTGGAGTGAAAAAGAGGAGAAGCAGGTGGTTATTATTCTTCTGGGTAAACATTCATATTGTTTGAAAATTTTTTATACAATGTATTCCTTTTATATTTTAAAAAGTAATTTTAACAAAATATTCATTTTCCTATTTATCTTTCTTTACTTACCTCATTTCATGGATAAGGCAAGGGACCATGGAGGTCATGTGACTTGTCCAGGTTCACAGAGCTTAGTGGAGTAGCAGGATTAGAACTCAGGCTGCTCTGAGGTATTTCCATAGGGTGGAATTCAGGGTACTTCCATAGGGTGGCACAATTCAATGGGCCTTGATTTGTATATCTGGGCCACTAATACTAGGGAACAGGTAGGGAAATAAGGGCTTTTAAAGAGCAACAGTAAAGCTGAGTCCTGTGTGATCAAATTTAACATTTGCTGTCTCTCGGTTAACTGACTTTTTATTTTATTAACATGTTTCCAGAACAATACATTGAAAAGATGGTAGAGATAAAAGAGGTTATGGATAATGTGCTTGCTGAACAAAAAGCAGAAAGGGATGATCTGGCTAAAAAATACAGGTGAGTGGGAAAAAAAAGAATGCTTTAGAGTTTTTATAACATCCCTTTTTAGTTATAATAGATCTAGAATTTCTTAAGAGTACAAATGTTGCTTAGGATCAAAGAATGACTTTATGAGATCATCTAATCTGTTACCTCCATGGGGAATTATGCTTCCCAGAAAGATATTTTTCTACTTTATTACTTTAAATATTTTTTAAAAAAAGACATTTTAGTATCTTAAAAGTTGTCGATAGCCAACAATTTTATGAAAGTGTCTCTGGTCAGGGGCACCTGGGTGGCTCAGTTGGTTAAGCGACTGCCTTCGGCTCAGATCATGATCCCGGAGACTCAGGATCGAGTCCCACATTGGGCTCCCTGCTCGGCAGGAAGCCTGCTTCTCCCTCTCTCACTCCCCCTGCTTGTGTTCCCTCTCTAGCTGTGTTTCTCTCTGTCAAATAAATAAAATCTTAAAAAAAAAAAAAAAAAGTGTCTCTGGTCATAAATCCCCAAATAAATTTCTTTCCATAGTGAACTCAGATTTTTTACATTACAAATTTTTCCTTTTGCTTTCACAAATATTGTCTTTCTAAGCAATGTAACCACATATATTATTTAGTTTTGTGTATTTCTAAACTCTCAGAGTTTTTAAGGGTTTCATCCTGATGATACTGGTTATATACCACTTTTTGTCCATTTTTTTGAGAAAGATGTGTTATACACAACCAATGAATCATTGAACACTACAAAAAACTAATGATGTACTCTATGCTGGCTAATTGAACATAATAAGAAAAGAGAAAGATGGGGGCACCTGGATGGCTCTGTTGGTTGAGCAACTGCCTTTGGCTCGGGTCATGATCCCGGTGTCCCAGGTTCAAGCCCCGCATCGGACTCCCTGCTCGGCGGGAAGTCTGCTTTTCCCTCTCTCATTGCCCCTGCTTGTGTTCCCTCTGTAGCTGTGTTTCTCTCTGTCAAATAAATAAATACAATCTTTTTTTAAAAAGAGAGAGAAAGATGTTATATTTTTTTCTTTGGGCATGTTTTTTATTAGTTTTTCTTAGACTTAGCTACATATGCCTCTTTTTTTTCCTCATAATGTCTCTTAGCAACTTTCAAATGTACAATACAGTATTATTAACTACAGTCACCATGTTGTACTTACCTATTTTATTACTGGGTGTTTGTACCTTTTGGCTCCTTTCACCCATTTTACCCACCTTCCGTCTGCCACCTCTGGCAACCACCAATCTGTTCTCTGTGTCTATGGGTTCCGTTTTTGCAGTTTTTTAGGTTCCACATATAAGTGAGACCATACAGTATTTGTTTTCTTCTTTCTGACTTATTTTACCTAATATAATGCCTTCCAGGTCTGTGCATGTTGTCAAAAATGACAGGATTTCTTTCTTTTTTTATGGCCGAATAGTATTTTTCTGTGTGCGTGTGTGTGTGTGTGTTTGCATTTTCTTTATCCTTTGATGGATATGTAGGTGGTTTCCATGTCTCAGCTATTGTTAATAATGCTGCAGTGAATCTGGGGTTGCAGATACCTTTTGACGTTATTCTTAATTCACATGTGATCTTCCTAATTTCCTTTATATTCTTGTAAACATTTGACATCTATTGCGTATTCAATTTTTTCTGAACTTATTTAAAAATAAGTTTTTTGGGACGCCTGGGTGGCTCAGTTGGTTAAGCGACTGCCTTCGGCTCAGGTCATGATCCCGGAGACCCGGGATCGAGTCCCACATCGGGCTCCCTGCTCCGCGGGAGGCCTGCTTCTCCCTCTCTCACTCCCCCTGCTTGTGTTCCCTCTCTGGCTGTATTTCTCTCTGTCAAATAAATAAAATATTTAAAAAAAAAAAATAAGTTTTTTAAATTTTCATTTATAAGTCTTCTGTCTTCATTTTGCTTTTCTCTCCTGTGAATAAGTATCACAAATGCATGTCTATTTCCTGTTTTTCTGTCAGTATAATGCAAGTGAACTTATAAGACCTATAGGTAATTGACAGCAGGATTTTTTCTAGGAGACTTTGGAGAAGGCTAGCTTCAATTTTTCTTTTATGTCCTATGATTAACAATATACCAAGAATTTTGGAAAGTACCCGATAAGTTGAGTTTGCAGATGTGTAAATCCTTATTAATCTTGCTATAAGACATAAAATCTTGTAATCTAAATGCACTTTTATTTTTCTGTCTGAACTCTGTTTTAGATGTGATATAAATAATTTTTTTCTTTCTCCTCTATCCAGCTTCTTGCATTTTATGCTACTAGTTGTTTGCTTATCTAATTCTTCTTGATGCTTCTTCCACTTACATCTGATACTCAGTTTAACATCTGTTCTGCTTGGAATTCAGTACCAGCAACTCTATACTGGATAGAAGAGGCAGATATCTATACTATTACTATTCCTTAAAACAAACAGCTGCTTAGGGTAATCCCTAAGGGTCCTCGAGACCATTTCAAGGGGTGTGTGAAATCAAAACTATTATTTTTATTTTTAAGATTTTTATTTATTTGAGATAGAGAGACAGAGCAGGGAGAGCAGAAGGCAGAGGGAGCCTGACATAAGTGAGGGCTTATCAATCTCAGGACTCCAGGATCATGACCTGAGCCGAAGGCAGAGACTTAACCAACTGAGCCACTATTATAAAAATAGTTATAAAAAAACTATTTTTATAATAAACCTAAGATGTTATTTGCCTTTTTGGCTCTTGTTCTCTCATGAGTGTGTAATGGAATTTTCTAGAGGCCACATGAACTGTGATGATATCATTATTCTAATAGCTAATGGAATGTATGCTTGTATATTCGTGTATTTTAAAATTTTGTTTTATTTTCTTTTTTTTAAAGATTTTACTTATGTTTTATTTTCTAAAACAGTAAATATTGATAGATATACCCATATGAACAAAAGCCCTTTGGGTTCCTCAATAATTTTTAAGCGTATAAGAAAGCCTTAAGACCAAATCATTTAGAACTACTGGAAGCAGAGTCCAGTATCCTAAAGGTCACTGTAGAAAGAAAGAAAAAGGTGTGTGGATCAGCCATTTTCTCTCAAAATCTAGGCCCTTATAGTCACACAGGATAATGTTTGTCTGGGTAGTTCCTCTGGACCTGAAAGTGCCTCAATACAGGTTTAAAATATAATTACAGGAATTACTCGATGGACTGACATTTCTTAGGTCTAGCCCAGGTATAGTCACTCACAAAACAGTATCACTTCTCCATAGCCCTAAGGGAACTTAAGTGGAACTTATTCCCAAATGTTACTTCCTGATATACCTTTCCCCTATAAACAGGTAAGTAAACTCCAGATTTAAAGAATAGTATTCCTCCTTGGCCATCAGTTGCTACCTTCCAACTAAACAACTCAAGTTTTGTTTTTTTCAGAGTTGACTCCTAACTGGTAAATAATGTAAATGTGGATAACCACACCATCACCTCAATGAAAAGGCAGTCTTACCTTAAGAGTCATTTCCCTCTCAGAGGAAATTAATTGCAGAAATAGACTCTTACGTACTTTGGGCTGATTAAATTTAAATTGAGACAAAGTATCTTTAAAATCTAAATGACTACTGGAGTGCCTGGGTGGCTCAGTTGGTTAAGCGACTGTCTTCGTTGGTTAAGCGACTGCCTTCGGCTCAGGTCATGATCCTGGAAATCCGGGATCGAGCCCCACATCGGACTCCCTGCTCAGCAGGAAGCCTGCTTCTCCCTCTCTCACTCCCCCTGCTTGTGTTCCCTCTCTGGCTGTGTTTCTCTCTGACAAATAAATCAAAAAAATCTTTAAAAAAATAATAAAAAAATAAAATAAAATCTAAATGACTAGTAAAAAAAGTTTTCTAATGTTTTTGTATTTTTTTTCTTTTTATGTTTCTTTCTCTAGGGTGTCCATAGAATCATTTAAGCAAGGAGTCCTGAGAGAACAACTGGCTAACTTGGCCACAAGACAGAAAAACCTTTTAGTTGTAGCAAAAAAACAGAAAAAAATAAGCCAGAAAATTCAAAACTATAAAAATACTACATCTTTGTCTGGGCCTAGTTTGAGGAAGCTACCATCCAGCTCAGACACCTCTAGTGAAAAGGACAGCCAAGAGCTTACAAGTCTGGAAAATTCATTGCAGTCCCAGTCAAGTTCACTTTCTCCTGTAGGCCTTATTTGTGAAAGCATGCAGGAAACACAGTTGTCTCTGGAAATGTGGAGTGGTAGCCAAAATACCAACACTTGTGTAAACTCAGAAACAGTGAGAAGGGAAGAATTTTCTGGAAATGAACTGAATTCTAAACAAAATGTCAGTGACTGTTCCTTGGATGCGTTATCAAAATCCAGACATTCAGATGGCAGTAAGAAGACTGAATTACCATCCCTGCCTGTTGCTTTTATTGCTCAAGAAGAACATCCACAAAAAGAAAATGACCTTACAGAAACTCTGGACAAAGGGCATGAATCCTATAGTAGTCCCTCAGCAGTAATTTCAGAGACTACAAGCATTCTTGCCGGAAATGATGCCCATCCATCAACTGTTATTTGTGGTCAGGATCCTACTAGTTGTGATCCAAAAAGAGGAAAGAGGAAAATAGCTTCCCAGCAACCACCTAGGGGGACATTAGAATCCCTGGCACATCAAGGGACCAAATTCATAGGCAGCAAGACTGGGCATCAGACGAAATCATATCTTAAAAAATCAACTTTTGCTGTTCCGCATGCTAATGACAGTCAGAGCTCCTCTTCCTCAGGGTGTGGCCGTCAGCATAATATAAAAAAGCCTTTAAACTATAGCACAGCTCCTAGAAAGAAATGTATGCAGATTAAGGATCTGATATTACTCGGAAGAATTAATCCAGGAAATAACATTCTGGAATTCAAAACACAGGTATCCTATTTTTTTTCTCTAAAATCATGTACTTTTACAAATAAGTTGATAAAGGTTGCTGTCAAAAAAGTGTCGGCATTTAGCTCTGCCTTCGTTGGTTAAGCGACTGCCTTCGGGGTTTGACTGGGCTTCTTGAACGAAGAAGCCGTTAGAGAAATGGGGTTTGACTGGGCTTCTTGAACAAAGGGGTATACCATTGTTTTCTTAGTGAAATCATGCTTTTAGGATTGACCTATACATTTTGCTCACAAGGACCTTTGGACTATCTTTGGTTCCTGAGTTTAGGGAATTACTGTATACTGCTAAAAGTTCCCCTGATAAGAGACAGGTATAAATTCCTCTTCCATAGGAGCTCCATTAGAAACAAGAAGCAACTTAAGAGTTTGGATAAATCTGACTCAATTAAAACAATATCACACAATGCATAAAAATAGAAAAAGAAAGAAATTGTTCTACTACAAAAGCCTACACAAGAGGCTTCCTCTTTCCTTTGCCCACATTCACTTTTTGAAAGGAATTCAGAGTGGCGGTGATTATAAGAGTCCTGGAATGCTTCTTTGCTTAGGGACCGCCAGTTGAACAGAAATCAGTCCTGGCTAACTGGAATTTAATCTGAGTGAACAGTGTTTCCTGTCCTTCCATTTCTGGTAAATAAGGCTTTTTCTAATAAACTTTACTTATAAGTTAAAAGCAAAAAAAAAATTTTTTTTAATTCCAAACTATAGTGTAAAGACCAAGTTAGTAGCTTGATCTCAGGTCCCTTGATATTCCTGTTTGCTTGTCTCTCAACCAATTTATTGCTAAGTAATACCTACTTCATATTAACCAAAGCAGCTCAGATTTTAGTTAGTAAATTAGTTATGTTAACACAAATTTTGACAGTTGTGGCTGCTTCTCTGGATCAGCTGTAATAAAATTTCAATAAAACTTTTCATATTTTGGCTATTTAAGTTTTATTGAGATATGATTAACATATACTACGTGTATTTAAATTATGCAGTTTGACATATTTTGACATATGTATACACCTGTGAAACCATGACCACAAACAAGGTAATGAACATATTCATCACCCCTAAAATTCCTTTTCCCCTTTTGTATACTTCCTTTATACTTCTTTCTTCCCATGCTGAGCTCTAGACAATTACTGTTCTGTTTTTTGTCCCTGTACTTTAGCTTGCATGTCTAAGAATTCTGTAAAAATGGAATTACACCATATGTATTCATTTTTATCTGGCTTCTTTTTCTGAACATAATTATTTAAGAATCATTGCCATTAGAGCATGTATAAGTAATTAAACCTTTTTTATTGTTGTGTAGTGTGTAGAACAAACTAGTTTTTCATTTCATCTGTGATAGACATTTAGGTTGTTTCCAGTTGTTAGCCATCACAAATAAAGCTACTATGAACACTGGTGTACAAACTTTGATATGACACAGGCTTTTGCTTTTCTTGGGTAAATACCTAGGAGAGGAGTGGCTGGATTAAATATGGTAAGTATATATTTAACTTTTTAAGAAACTGCCAAAGTTGTTTGTAACATTTTACATTCACACCAGCTGTGTGTGACTATTCTAGTTCCCACACATTCCTACTTAGCTAACACTTAGTGTGATCAATCTTTTAATTTTAGCCATACTAACATGTAATGTAGATATATGTATAAAATATGTATATATGTATAATAGTTTATCGTTAGGGGTTTTTTTTAAAGATTTTATTTATTTGACAGAGAGAAACACAGCCAGAGAGGGAACACAAGCAGGGGGAGTGAGAGAGGGAGAAGCAGGCTTCCTGCCGAGCAGGGACTTGATTCCGGGTCTCTGGGATCATGACCTGAGCCGAAGGCAGTCGCTTAACCAGCTGAGCCACCCAGGCGCCCCTCACTGTAGTTTTAAATTGCATTTCATAATGATTAGTTATGTAGAACATCTTTTCATGTGCTATTTGTCATCCATATTTATTCTTTGGTGAAGCTTTTTTTCAAATATTTGACTATTTAGTTGCCTGTTCTCTTTGTTTTAATATTTGTTTTAATATATTTTGGATATAAGTCTTTTATCAAACATATACTTTGAAAATATCTTCTAGTCTAGGGCTTGTCTTTTCATTCTCTTAAATTGTTTTATAAAGAACAGAAGTTTGAAATTTTGATGTAGTCCAACTTAGCAATTTGCTCTTTTCTTTCACTGATTGTTTTTAGTAGCGTATCTAAGAATTCCTTGTCTAACCCAGGGTCACAAAGATTTTCTCCTAGAATTTAGGTTTATAATTCATTAATTTTTATATGTGGTACAAAGTAGGATCCCCATTCATATTTTTTGAATTTGGATATTCAGTTCTTCTAGCAACATGTGTTGAAAAAATTACCCTCTCTTGAATTGTCTTTGCACCTTTGTAGAAAATCATTTGTTCCATGTATGTGCCTATTTCTGGACTCCCTGTTCTGTTTTACTTATTTGTCTTACTGTGAAGGCCATCTTGATTGTGTAGCTCTATAGTAGGTGTTAGAATCAGCAACAGTTACTGTACAGTTACTAAACAGTAGTGTTGGGCACCTGGGTGTCTCAGTCGGTTAAGCAGGGGACTCTTGGTTTCAGCTCAGGCCATGATCTCAGAGTCATGAGATTGAGCCCATCAGGCTCCACGCTCAGCATGGAGTTGACTTATCCCTCTCCCTTCTCCTTTGCCCCTCTCCCTGCTCATGCATGTGCACTCACTCTCTCAAATAAATAAAACCTTTTTAAAAAATCAGGTAGTGTTAGTCCTCCAATTTTGTTCTCTGTTTCTAAAGTGTTTTGGCTATTCTAGGTCATTTACAATCCCATATTAATTTTAGAGTGAATTTTTCATGTTTTTTTTAAAGGAGCACTACTATTTTTAATGGTATTGAGTTGAATCTATAATTTTGAGACAAATGACATTTTAGCAATATTAAGGTGTCTAAACCATGAACATGATACAGCTCTTATTAATTTATGTCTTCTCTTTTGTTCCCAGCAGTTGTAGGAGTCAACGTACAGGTCTTGCACATCTTTTATCAGATTTATCCCTAAGCATTTCATGTTTTTGATAGTAATATATATCAGATTTTTTTAAGTTTCAATTTTTAGTTGTTTATTGCTAATAGGTAGAAATGAAGTTTTTTTAAAAAAAGATTTTATTTATTTGACAGAGCAATACAGCCAGAGAGGGAACACAAGCAGAGGGAGTGAGAGAGGAACAGGCTTCCCGCCAAGCATGGAGCCCGATGTGGGGCTCTATTCTGGGAATCTAGTATCATGACCTGAGCCGAAGGCAGTCACTTAACCAACTGAGCCACCCAGGCACACCTGCAGTTGTTTTTTGTATATTGTGTTGTTATACAACCTTGCTAAACTCACTTATTACATTCTGTACATTTTTGAAGATTTCATTGGATTTTCTATATAGATGATCATGTTGTCTATAAATAAAGACCGTTTTACTTCTTTCTTTTCATTGTGAATGCTTTTTATTATTTTTTTTCTGACTGTACTGCTAAAACCTCCAGTATAGTGTTGAAATAAAATGATGTGATCAAGCTTCTGTTTTTTTCCCTAAGACTATGTTTCTTAGAAAAAATTTAGTCTTTCACCATTAAATATAATGTTAGCTGTAGGTTTTCTCATAAATGCCCTTTATCAGGCTGAGCAAGTTCTTTCTTTTCCTAGCTTCTTGAATACTTTTTATCATGAAGGGGTATTAGATTTTATCAAATGTTCCTTCCACATCTATTGAGATGATCGTGTGGATTTTGGTTTGCATTCTATTGGTATAATATATAACATTATTTGATCTTAGGATATTAAACCAAACTTGCATTCCTGGAAAAGCAGACAAATCATACTTGGTCATGGTTATATAATTCTTTATATATGTTGCTGGATGTGGTTTTCTAGTAGGTTGTTGAGGATTTTTGCATCCATATTTATAGAAGATATTGGTCTGTAGTTTTCTTGTGTTTGTCTAGTTTGGTATTAAAGTAATACACATCTCACAAAAGTGTTTCTCCTTTTTAGTCATTTGGAATATTAGTAATACAAAATATTGGTATTAAGTGTTCTTTAAATGTTTGATAGTAATCAGCAATGAAGCCATCTGTACCGGGGATTTTTTTTTTTTTTTTTTTTTTTTTTTTTTTTTTTTAGATAGTGTAGATAGTTTTTTGGGTTAATATCATCTCTTTCCTTGCAGGGTTTTTTTTAAATTGTCTACCTCTTCTTGAATCATTTTTGGTAGTTTTTTATCTTTCTAGAAATTTGTCTACTTTATCTTATTTACTGACATGAATTGTTGATAGTTCCTTGTAATCCTTTTTATTTCACTAGATTCACTGAAGGGTTATTAGATTTTATCAAATGTTCCTTCCACATCTATTGAGATGATCACGTGGATTTTGGCCTTAGTAATTTGAGTCTCTTCACTTGTTTTTCTTGGTCAGTCCAGCTAAATCATTGTCAATTTTGTTAATATTTTCAAAGAATCTCTTTTGGGGGTGCCTGGGTGGCTCAGTTGGTTAAGCAACTGCCTTCGGCTCAGGTCATGATCCTGGAGACCCGTTCGAGTCCCACATCGGGCTCCCTACTCGGCGGGAAGCCTGCTTCTCCCTCTCTCACTCCCCCTGCTTGTGTTCCCTCTCTGGCTGTGTTTCTCTCTGTCAAATAAATAAAATCTTTAAAAAAAAAAAAAAAAGAATCTCTTTTGATTTTATTGATTTTATCTATTGTTTTTCTATTGCCTCTTTTATTTCCACTCTAATATTTATTTCCTTCTTTCTGCTCACTTTGGTTTTAGTTTGCTGTTCTTTTTCAAGTATCATCAGTGTAAGTTTAGGTTAATGATTTGAGATTTTTCTTCTTTTTCAATATAGGTATTTAGAGCTGTAAATTTCCCTTTAACTCACTACGTTTACTCCATCCCATAATTTTTAGTATGTTGTATCTTCGTTTTCATTCATCTCAAAGTATTTTCTAATTTGCCTTTTGATTACCTCTTTAACTCATTAGTAATTTAGGAGTATATTGTTGATTTCCATATAACTATTAGTGTTCCATTTTTTTATTTTTAATTTCTAATTTTATTCTGTTGCATTTAGAGAGCATACTTAGTATTAATCTTTTTAAAGTTTCTGAGATTTATTTTATGGCTTAACTAGCAGATGGCCCATCCTTAAAAAAAAATTCCATGAGCACATGAGAAGAATATTCTTCTGTCATTAGGAGAAGTCTTTTATAGATACCTGTTGGACCTGGTTGGTTTATAGTGTTCCTCAAGTTTTCTCTTTCCTCATTGATCTTCTGTTTGTTCTAGACATTACTGAAAGTGGAGATATGTTGTTAATGGAAACCAGAAAGTGGAGTTCTGTTACTGTCGAATTGTCTTTTTCACCCTTTGTTTCTGTTGATTTTTGCTTCATGTGAGTCAGTGCTCTTTCATTATGTGTATGTGTGTTTATCATTATAATATCTTCCTGATGCATTAGCCCTCTCCTTATTACAAAATGTCATTATCTCCAGTAACATTGTTTTATTCTAAAGTCTATTTGGCGTGATACTAGTATAACCGCTCTGGTTTTTTGCTTTTGGGGGTTTTTTTGAGGTTGCTGTTTGCACAATATATCTTTATCCATCCTTTCATGTTCAATTTGCTTGTCTCTTTCAATTTAGTCTGTTTTGTGTATGCACAGATTGCTAAATTGGATCTTGTTTTTTTTTTAACTTAGTCTGACAACCTTTGCCTTTTGAGTAGGTTTCTTTAATCCACTCTCATTCAATTAATGTTATTAATATTACTGGATTTATGTCTGATGTTTTACCTTTTATTTTCAATATACCTTGTATCTTTTTTGTTCCTGTGTACTTCTTTGTTACTTTATTTTGCATTAAGTAAATATTTTCCATTGTAGCATTTTAGTTTCTTCAGTGAATTTTTTTCACCATATTTTTCAAGGTGTTTCCATAGTTCTTACCCTAGGACATCTTCATTTATCAGAATTAGCTTCAGCTTTATACTGACCTAATTCTAGTGAGACAAAGAACTATAATTCCTATATAGCTCTATCCCTCTTTACCCCTTTTTGTAAAATTATTATTATGTTATATATATATTATAAATGCAACAATTCATTGTTATAATTATGACTTTATAAAATTTTGTGATTTGTACAGAAACAAAGGAAAGCAAGTGTATGTTTATATATTTGTTATATTAGCCTTCTTATTTACTCTTTCTGATTCTCTTCATTTGTTCCTGTAGATTTGAGTTACCATCTGGTATCATTCCCTTAGTAAAAGAAAACTTTTCTCCCACTCATCTCCTTTTTGCTATTTCCAAATATATACATTATATAACTATTGTCTTATATAATTATTTTTTAAATCAGTGAAGAGAAGAAAGGAGAAGAAATATTTGTCCATACTGTCTTTTATAATGTGTGATTACCTTTACTAGTGCTATTTGTTTTCTCATGTGAATTTATTTTACCATTTGGGGCCACTTGCTTTCAACATGAAAAACTTCCTCTGCTATATCTTATCAGGTATGCTAGTAACAAATTCTCTCCATTTTTATTTACCTTGGAATGTTTTTATTTAACTTTATTCTTGAAAGATAGCTTTGCTGGATATAGAATTCTTGGTTGACACTTTTTTCTTTGTACACTTTGAATGTTATTCCACTGCTTCTGGCCTCCATTGTTTCTGATAAGAAGCCAGCTGGTAATCTTCTTAGGTTACCTTTTAAGTGATGAGTCATTTTTGTCTTGCTACTTTTAATATTTTTTCATTGTCTTTGACTTTCAGCATGTATCTGTTTATGAATTTTTTCATGTTTACCTTCTTGGAAGTCACTGAGCCTCCTTCTGAAAATACAGATTAATGTTTTTCAGTAAATTTGGGAAGTTTTCAGCCATTATTTTTTCAAGTATGTGTTTCTTTTTCTGTATCTTGTCCTTCTAGTCCTCCCATTATGCATATGTTAGTGTGTTTAATGGTGTCCCACATTTCTATGAGTCTTTTTCATTTTTCTTCATCCTTTTTTCTTTCTGTTCTTCAACCTTCTGTTCTTCAACCTTCATACTCTCTATTGATCTTCTCATGTTTATTAATTCTATCTTCTGACATCATGAATGTGTTGAGCCCCTCTAGTAAATCTTTCATTTCACTTATTGTACATTTCAAGTCCATAACTTCTGTTCGGTTCCTTTTTATAAGTTGTCTCTTTATTGATATTCTCTATTTGATATGCTGTTGTCATTATACCTTCTTTACTTCTTTATGGTTTCTTTTCCATTCTTTTAACATTTTTATAAAACTATTTAGAAGTCTTTGTCAAATCCAACATTTACTCACTCTCACAAATGTTTTCTGTTGCTTTATTTGTTTTGGTATATGTGTGGTACTTTCCTGTTTTTCTACATATGTCAGTTTTTGGTTGGAATTGGACATTATAGTTTGAAAGATGTAGCAACTCTGTGTACTGGCTCCCACCTTCTCTTAGGCTTGTTATTGTTATTTGGCTGCTTATTTAGTGACTGGATAGATTATTTTAGTGGAAGTTATTTTTCCCTATTATAGTGTTAAACTTCTGATACTGTACCACATGGACTGAGACCTTGACAGGTCTCTCTTTGTCTCTTTCCCTGTCAATACCTAGCCCTTAAGCTCCAGTTATTGCTGGTTAGTTATTATGATATTTTCAGTGATGACCTAGAGCATAAATTGCTGTACAGACTAATCCAGTCAAGTGTGTGCTCTTTTTGAAGGGATAGTTTATGAAGTCAGTGTTTGAGTTTTATTCTGACTCTAGGAATGCTCTTCCCTAGGATTTCTTTGCCCAGTTGTTTCTAAAAACTAGCCAGCCTACAATTCAGCCTGTATCCCCAGTGAATCTACCAATTTACTTTCAATTGCTTTTTACCACAAGCTATACTGCTTGAGCTTGAACTTCTCCATGTTCTATTGTAAATGAAATCATTTCTATGGAGGAGATTAGGAACCATCTGTTTTAAGGCTTACTTCTTTTCCCAGACAAAAATCTCTATGCCATAGTGTCGCCGCTGGAGGACCAGCCTCGGCAGAGATGTGGGTCCCGAACCGCGGGATGTCTGGCGGGCGAAATAATGACTCGGACATGGAAATCTAATGCAAGCTGACAGACCCGAGGTCAGTCAAGAGAGACCTATGAAGCAGGCTCAGCCTCACGCTCTGGCATTTTAGCATTGGCTTTCTAGCTCTAGCTCCTAGCTCTGGTTTTGGCCTTCTTGCTCTACTTCTCTTCTGTCTCTTTTACTCTCTGTCTGCTTCTCTTTCTGCTGCTATCTTTTCTTTTTTGCTTCTGTCTCTCTTTGCAGGCTCTCTTGCTGTTTCTTGCTGCTCTCTTGCTCTCTCCTCTAAGGCTCTCTCAGTTTCTTGCTGCTCTCTCCTCACATTGCTTCTGTCTCTTTGCTGGCTCTCTTGCTGTTTGCCAGCTCTCTTGCTGTTTCCTCTAAGGCTCTCTTGCTGCCTCCTCACAGGCTCTCTGCCTTTGTCTCTCTTGACTGACAGGGGCCCCAGTCTTTTATTATTTAAAAGTGAGGAAGTTGGGTGGTACAGTTAAATCTTTAACTGCTTTTGCACCTGCGCCCTAGAGACAGGATTAGTATTGTTACTGCAGGGTACAGAGTGATTGCTTAAACTCACAGAAGTTGAGACCATTGAGGCACGGGGATCAAGAAATACAGATAAGAGATACAGAGATATGATACCAGGAGGAGGATTGAATAGAACTATATGTCTTGAATAAGCACACAAAGGACATATTGCCCTGACCCACAGGGTATGTGGCTTTTCGGATTCTAGGCGGGGAAAGCCCAGAGGGGCTTTCATTCACATTCACAGGTACCTCCACCAAAGTTTTCCGGTGGCTTGGGCATGGTGGGAGGGGCGGATCACACACCATCCCCGACACCATAGCTCTGGATCTGAGGTGGGAACATAGCAATTTTTCTCTGAATGACACCCTGGCTTTAGGAACTTAGCATTTAGCCAAGGTGGGCACATTAGCCTTTATAGATTGTCTCTCCTGACATGAAACCACTACCTTACAAGCCAGGCAGGGGTGATCAGGATCCTACTAATCTTAGGGCCACCATGCTAAAGGTGGAGCCTCTGCCTCACCAGCTAAGCAGAAGGTCTCCCACGTCTTGGCTTCACTCACTCACAACTTAGCCTTAGCAAGAGATAGCTAAGGGCAAGATGAGAAGTGCCGATATTCTCCCCCTAACAAGAAGGTAGCCCTAAAAAAAAAAAAGAAGAAGGTAGCCCTCTGGTTGGAGGCTGTTGGGAGAGGGAGCCCTGTCCTTCTCAGCTGCACAGTCCAGAGAAGATTCTTTGTTTCTACTTTTTTTTTTCCTTTTTTCCTTTCCTTTCCTTTTTTCACCTTTTTTTTTCCTTCTTCCACCTTTTTTTCCTTTTTTCCTTTTCCTTTCCTTTTTTCGCCCTTTCCCCCCCCACCTAATTGTCACAGATTTTGCTGAATAGATGGCTCTTTATTTGCTGCATGTTTTTACAACCATTTCCAGATTTAAACAATTTTTTAAAATACTTTTCACCTGGGACTGGATCCTCACATTGTCGTGCCAGAAGTTGATTCTAGAATATTTACGTTCAGGGGTACCTGGGTGGCTCATTCAGTTAAGCATCTGACTTTAAGCTCAGATCATGATCTTAGAGTCCTGGGTTCAAGTTCCGCATCAGGCTCCCTGCTCAGAAGAGAGGCCTGCTTCTCTTTCTGCCCTTCCCCCTACTCATGTGCTCTCATACTCTCTCTCAAGTAAATAAAAATTTTTAAAAAAGAATATTTACATTCAGTGAGACTTTTAATATAGTTAAGTTTAAATCTATCATATGACATCTGTTTTTTTCTCTCATCTCTTCTTTGTTCCCTTTTGTCTTAGAGTTTATAGTACATATTTTTTAAGACATAAGTTGCCTTTTTTTAATTTTAAAGATTTTATTTATTTATTTGACAGAGAGAAATACAGCTAGAGAGGGAACACAAGCAAGGGGAGTGAGAGAGGGAGAAGCAGGCTTCCCACCAAACAGGGAGCCCGAGGTGGGGCTCAATCCTGGGTCTCCAGGATCATGACCTGAGCCGAAGGCAGTCGCTTAACCAACTGAGCCACCCAGGCGCCCCTGTAGTACATATTTTTAACTTCTCCCAGTCTCCCTGTAAGTAATATTCCACCACATCATGTATACTGTAAGAACCTCAAACTAGAATGCTTCCATTTCTCTACTCCTGACCTTCACGTTATCATATATTTTACTACCTTTACCTAATGTTACAAATTCCACACTTACTATTATTTTTGTCTAAACAATTATCTTTTAAGTAGATTTAAATAATAAGAAAAATATTTTTCTCATGTAGTTACTGTCTCTGCTTTTGTTTCCTTTATGTAAATCCTGATTGCCATTTGCTATCATTTTTCTTCTACCTGGAGGACTGACTTTAACATTTCTTGTATTGAAGGTCTTCTGCTGTTAATGAATCCTTTAGAGTTTTACATGTCTGAAAAAGTTTATTTCACCTTCATTTTTAAAGATATTTTTACTAGATATAGACTTCTATATTGAAAGAGTTTTTTCTTTTGAGTACTTTAAAGATGTTGCTCTACTGTTTTCTTGCTTGCACTGTTTAAATACACTGTTGTTCTTAACCTCATTGCTCTGTAAGTAATGAGTCTTTTTTTCTCCTTTTAGCTGCTTGTAAGATTCTATCTGGTTTTAAGCAATTTGATTATGAGGAGCATCAGCATGATTTTTTTTCATGTTTCTTATGCTTAGGGGTTATTGAATATCTTGAATCTCTGGGTTCCACATTTGAATCTCAGATATGGAAAAATTTTGGCCATTATTTCTTCAAATGTTTTTTTCTTCCCTTCCCTCCTTTTTTAACCTCGTATTATACACATTCTGGATTGCCTGAATTCATTCCACAATTCACTGATGATTTGTTCATTTTTAAAAATTCTCTTTTCTGTATGTTTTATTTTTATGTAGTACTTACTGTTTTGTCTTTGAACTTACTGATCTTTTTGATTGAAATGTCTTCATCTATAACTAATCCTATCCAGTATATTCTTCATCTCATACATCATAATTTTCATCTCTAGAATTTTGATTTTGGTCTTTTAAAAAATATTTTCCATGTCTCGACATAACTTTTGAACATGTGGAATATTATTGTAATGACTATTTAATGTCTTTATCTGCTAATGCTAACATTCTTACCAGTTCTCAGTCTTTCTGTTGATTGCTTTATCTCTTCTGTATGGGTTGTATTTTCCTACTTCTTTCCAGGTGTGTTAACTTTTTATTGAATCCCACACATTGTGAAATCTACCTGGTTGGATGCTGGATATTTTTGTATTCTTATAAATATTTTGTAGGTTTGTTCTAAGATATAGGTAAGTTCCTTGGAAACAATTTGATCCTCTGGGTCTTTTAAGATTTGGTGGGTAGGATAAGAGCATTTGTTCAGTCTAGGGCTAATTATTTCCCACTACTGAGGTAAGGCTATTCTGTATAGCCAGCTGATGCCCCACCAGTCTTGAGGTTTTCTACTCTTGCCAGTGGGAACAGGCACTATTTCTGACCTTTGGGAATGCCAGCTGTCATTACTTTAATCTTCTCAGGTAGTTCTTTTCCTAGCCCTGGGTAATTTGCTCTCTAATATAGCCAGTCACTACAGCTGAATACTTAAGGAGGACCCCCCGCTGAAGATCTGCAGAGTTCTCTTTCTCTGTATTTCTTTCTTCTTCAGTTTTCTGTCCTGTAAACTCTAGGTGCTTTGCCTCCATGGTCTCTGCTCTAGTCTCCTCAACTCAGGGAGTCCAGAGGCTTTGCCTGGGTTCCCTCTGCCTGCACCATGACCTGGAAACTCTCAAGACAGTGAACTGGGACACTTGGAAGAGTCATTTCATTAATTTCTCACTTCTCAGGGATCACTGTACTATGTTACCTGATGTTTGGTACCTTGCAAACCATTGTTCCATATATTTTGTCTGGTTTTTTTTTTTGTTTATTAGGGTAAGTCTGGTTCCATTACTTTATTGTGGCCAAAAGCAGAAGTTTAATTCAGGTATTTTTCTGTCATAATTTTTGTTTTATTTTTCACTTCAGGAGACTACCCACAAAGCCAGTGTTTTACTGAGTGGTAAAATTAAGGTAGAAAGTGGTAAGATTTATCAAAATCCAGTCACCTGGCTCAAGGATGTTCTAGGAGGCCACAGTTACGTGACCTGGAATTATGCTTGGAGTAAGGTGAGTCATTTTTAACTTTATCTGTAACTTCATGTTCAAATGGACATGTATCTATTTTTTCATGATAAAACTTTTTTTTTAATATTTTATTTGACAGAGAGAAACACAACCATGGAGGGAACATAAGCAGGGGGAGTGAGAGAGGGAGAAGCAGGCCTCCCACTGAGCAGGGAGCCCGATGTGGGACTTGATCCCAGGTCTCCGGGACCATGACCTGAGCCCACAGCAGTCGCCCAACCAACTGAGCCACCCAGGCGCCCCATGATAAAACTGTTTTTAAAGAAATCTGAAGTTCTCCAAGCTAGCTTTTATCCTCATATGTTCCTTCTGTTAATTGCTGTGTGCTTTCTCCCACAACTCCTGTTTGCCAGAAATCCCAGGGACAGAGTTAAATAGCTGACAGCCTCTTCTTCTTTGTTCCCCATCTAGTCTCAGAAATTCAAATGCCCTAAATCTTCCCCTATTGTCTTACCAGGTGATTTCAACTCATTGTGACTCCACATACAAAATTTGAGACCTCTGGTGTGTTGACCATTTTGTTGTATGTTACTATTCTGATACAATGAAGGAAAATCTTCCCCTAAAAACAAAGGAATGAGCAAGCATCCTAAGACCCACAAAAGTTATACTGTACTTTTGTTTGAACACAGTTTTATCCTCAGTTGCCAACCCCCCCCCAACGAGATATTTTTCATTTCAGTTTCTTAGACTTAGTAGTCTTCCACACAATTCTGTCTTCTGAGTTATAAGCCCAGTTTAACCACAAATTTAAAGACTGTTAATGACTGACACCTTGAAGTCCAGTGATCAGCCACCTCCAGATGTCCAAGACCACACTTAGGGGAACAGTCTTACAGTGATTCACTCAGGAAAGTGGTGAATCATCAGACATCCACTAGTACCGTTAAATAGAACTGCAGATCCCTTCAGCCTCCACTAGCCATTGCAGTAAGCCTCAGTGCCTGAGTAATAAAAGGCAGTTTCTTCTCTCCTTTTTTGTCCCACTTAGCTCCACCCACCATTCCTCCTAGATCCTCCTCTCCTTCCTCATCCCTAAACTGTTTTCTGGTATCCTAGACCTCTGTGGAAGGTGATTCCAAAAACTGTATTTCCTTCGCTTAGATCAGCACATCTTAGATTTCCTCTACTTTATAGTCTTTGGGGGTTTTTTCTTAAAGGTTTTTTTCTTGTTTATTTTCCATCCCTGGAGGTAGCAGACCATCTGCTTTTCACCTGCCCAATCCTTTCCATAATTCATAAATCATATTTGCTTGCTAGGAATTAGCATTTTACCCTTGGAAATCCCTTTTTATTAAAAAGTTTCTTAAACTTATGATAGATTATATCATTTTTCTATAATAGTCTATGCACACAGCATGAATATGGTATGGTTGAGTTTTTTTGAGCTCATCATGTCTCTGCTACAGTGTGCCCAGTGATGACTCACTTCTCCCACTCTTTTTCTTTATTGGAACTATTGCACTTTCTGCTTCTGAATAGCTGGCTGTGACATCATTTGGCCCTCACTCTGTACTTAAGCCTCATTTATATATCACATTGCCTCTGGTCTTTTCTCATCAGCCATGTTAGTTAGTCATATGGTTTAACACCTATGTGATAGTGAAGTCAAAGACAAATGTAGTCACTATAATTAGGAGAGTTCTTGGATGTAAGATATTCATACATATTATCTAAGTAGATTTAATTTCTTTTTAAGATTTTATTTATTTGACAGAGAGAAACACAGCCAGTGGGAGGGAGAGAGGGAGAAGCAGGCTTCCCACTGAGCAGGGAGCACAATGTGGGGCTCAATCCTGGAATTCCAGGATCATGACCTGAGCTGAAGGCAGAGGCTTAACCACTGAGCAACCCAGGCACCCCTTAATTTTTTTTTAATCCTAAAAACAGTTTTAAAAATTACAAATAGGGGGCGCCTGGGTGGGTCAGTTGGTTAAGCAACTGCCTTGGGTTCCTAGAGTCTTAGGATGGATTCCCGCATCTGGCTCCCTGCTCAGCAGTGAGTCTGCTTCGCATTCTGACCCTCCCCCCTTTCATGCTCTCTCCCATTCTCTCTCTCTCAAATAAACAAATAAAAATTACTGTAGGGCACTCATGTACCGCTAATAAATCTGAGAACCACTACCCTGGTGAGCTTTTTTTTTTTTTTTTTTTTTTTTTTACAATATTTGAAGTCCTCTTTTAAAACTTACCACAACAATCTCTACCTCTTCTTGTCTTAAGGGAACTCTTGAACTCATAGTCACTTCTCAGTGACAGGAGTTTTTTGCTGCATTAGTAAATGTGAACATTTCTACTAATGGATTCTGAGACTGCTGGTATGGCTTGAGGACGGGAATGGTTGATCATTAGGCAAGAAATGCCAGAAAACAAGGTCTTATCCTGCCTCAAACAGAATGGCAGAGCCAGTAGACACAGATGACTCATACTTCCTACCCAGGCAGCTGAACTGCTGCTATACATGGAATCCTGATGCTTACTCCCAGTGGGCATCACTAATTGCTCTCACTCCTGCAGTCTCCTTAGGTACTGTCCTGATGTGGCAGAGTGATCTCTGGGTGGGAAACAGGAGGCCAACCTAGTTTCTGGTTCTACTCTTAATAAATTACTTGACCTGGGAATGGTTTTCAATTCTACCTACACATTAGAATCATTTGGGGAGCTTTTAAAAACTACTACTGCCTGGTGAACTACAGCCCTATTTCTTCTGATCTAATAGTCTTGATTGAAGACCAGGTGGCAATATTTTTTAAAAACTTTAAAGGTCATAGAACTAGGCAGCCTGGAGTAAGAATCACTGATCTAGAGCAAGTCACTTAACTTTTCTGATCCTCATTTTTCTTATTTATAAAATAAGTAGTAGTGCTAATTGTCTCTAAATATCACCCTTCCAGTGTGGAGATTCTAGGATTTGCATAGCCATGTGTGATTTATAAAGACTTTTACATAGATTCTTTCACAACCCCATGAAGTCAGAAAGTCTATTTTTCTCTATGGATGTAAAGCCAGACTTATAGATTAGGTGGATTGATTAGCCTCAAGGCCACGGAGTACCAGAACCAGGACAAGAACCTGGTCTTATGGTTCCTTAATTACTATTTAATAATAAATTATTTTTAATAAAAACCATTATTTTCTATATTTACAAAATGACACAAGGGAAACCACATTCCTTTCATTTGGAAACAGGTTGCCCTGAACTCTTAAGAGCACACACAGTATTCCCTAGCTGTCTTTGTGAATATATGCCAAGTCTCCTCTGCAGCAAAAATTGGCTACTTCCACAGGGGAAAAAAAATGCCTTTTTGTGATACAGTTGTGGTATAAAAATCATAAGAATGGAAATTACAGGTTATTTTTGTGAATGCTCAGGACCGGATTTTGCAGATGACAAACAGACCATTTTGGGCAGTGACTGACAGCTCTCTTGTGCAAACATACTTCCCATTTAAATGACTCACTCTCTGAATTTCCACCCTTATAAATTCACTACTTTGGATCTAGTATTACCTTTTCTCTATGGTTACCCATAACCCTACACAATTTCTATAACAATTCCTCCTACCAGCATGATTAGGAATATCAAGATACAGAAGATTGAGGTAGGAGTATAGAAAGTAATGGAAATTACTGGAGCACCTGGGTGGCTCAGTCAGTTAAATGTCCAACTCTTGATTTGGGCTCACATCTTGATCTCAGAATACCAGGATTAAGACCCCATTCAGGCTCCTTGCCCAGTGGGGAGTCTGCATGTCTCCTCTTCCTCTGCCCCTCCTCCCATTCACGTGCTTTCTCTCTAAAATAAATAAAAAAATAAATCTTTTTTTAAAAGTTACAAAAATTGTTAATCTGGACAGCCAGCCAGCTTCATTGAGTCAATTAATCATCCCCAGGGTATCTTAACTGACACTTCCTATGAGCCCAGCTTCTACTTAAGAGAGGTTGAAGATGTGGGCCATTTTTTTTGTTTTTGATATTTTTAAATTTTAAATTTGATTAATTGACATGTAATGTATTATTACTTTCAGAGGTAGAGGTCAGGGATTCATCAATCTTATATAATAAATACCCAGTGCTCATTACATCACATGCCCTCCTTAATGCCCATCACCCAGTTACCCCATCCCCCCACCCACCTCCCCTCCAGCAACCCTCAGTTTGTTTCCTATGATTGAGAGTCTCTTATGGTTTGTCTCCCTCTCTGATTTTGCTTTATCTCATTTTTTTCTCTCTTCCCCTATGTTCATCTATTTTGTTTCTTAAATTCTGCATATGAATGACATCATATGTTAATTGTCTTTTTCTGATTGACTTGTTTCACTTAGCACAATATCTTCTAGTTCTATTTATGTTGTTACAAATTGCAAGATTTCATTTTTGATGACTGAGTAGTATTCCATGGTGTGTGTGTGTGTGTGTGTGTGTGTGTGTGTGTGTGTGTGTGTATGTGTGTATACCACATCTTTATCCATTCATCTGCCAGTGGACATATGGGCTCTTTCCATAGTTTGGCTATTGTGGACATTGCTGCTACAAACATTGGGGTGCAGGTACCACTTTGGATCTGTATCCTTACGATAAATGCCCAATAGTGCTATTGCTAGGTCGTAGGATAGCTGTATTTTCAACTTTTTGAGGAATCGTGATGGTGTTTCCAAACTGGCTGCTTTGCATTCCCACCAACAGTGTAAGAGGGATCCCCTTTCTCTTCATCCTCACCAACATCTGTCATTTCTTAAAAACTTGTTAATTTTAGCTATTCTGATGGGTTTGAAGTGGTATCTCATTGTGGTTTTGATTTGTATTTCCCTGATGCCAAGTGATGTTAAGCATTTTTCCATTGTGTCTGTTGGACATTTGTGGTCTTCTTTGGAGAAATGTCTGTTCATGTGTTCTGCCCATTTTTCTATTGGATCATTTGTTCTTTGGGTGTTGAGTTTGATAAGTGCTTTATAGATCTTATAGCCCTTTATCTGATATGTCATTTGCAAATATCTTCTCCTCCCATTCTGTCAGTTGTCTTTTGGTTTTGTCGACTATTTCCTTTGCTGTGGAAAAGGTTTTTATCTTGATGAACTCCCCATTTTTGCCTTTGTTTCCCTTGCCTTTGGAGACATGTCTAGTGAGAAATTGCTATTGTTGAGGTCACAGAGGTTGCTGCCTATGTTCTCCTCTAGTATTTTGATGGATTCCTATCTCACATTTAGGTCTTTATTCCATTTTGAGCCTATTTTTTGTGTGTCGTGTAAGAAAATGGTCCGGTTTCATTCTTCTGCATGTGACTATCCAATTTTTCCAATACCATTTATTAAAGACATTGTCTTTTTTCAATTGGATATTCTTTCCTGCTTTTTTTAAAAAAGATTTTATTTATTTATTTGACAGAGAGAGATCACAAGTAGGCAGAGAGGCAGGCAGAGAGAGAGAGGAGGAAGAAGGCTCCCTGCAGAGCAGAGAGCCTGAATCAGGCCTCAATCCCAGGACCCTGAGATCATGACCTGAGCCGAAGGCATAGGCTTTAACCCACTGAGCCACCCAGGAGCCTTTCTTTCCTGCTTTGTTGAAGATTAGTTGATTAGAGTTGAGGGTCCATTTCTGGGTTCTTTGTTCTGTTCCATGGATCTGTGTGTCTGTTTTTGTGTTAGTACCATACTGTCTTGATGATGACAGCTTTGTAATAGAGCTTGAAGTCTGGATTGTGATGCCACCACTTTTGATTTTCTTTTTCAACATTCTTTTGGAAATTTAGGGTCTTTTCTGGTTCCATACAAATTTTAGGATTGTTTGTTCCTGCTCTGTGAAAAATGTTCCGGGTATTTTGATAGGAAGTGCATTGAATGTGTAGATTGCTCTCGGTCGCATAAACATTTGAACACTATTTGTTTTCCAATCCATAATCATGGAATATTTTTCCATTTCTCTGTGTCTTCCTCAATTTCTTTCATGAGTGTTCTATAGTTTTGAGAGTACAGATGAGTTGCCTCTTTTGTTAGGTTTAATCCTGGGTATCTTTTGGGTTTGGGTACAGTTGTAAATGAGAGCAATTGCTTAATTTCTCTTTTTCTGTCTCATTGTTAGTGGATAAAAATACCATTGATTTGCTGAATTCCAGTATGAGTTCTAGCAATTTTGGGGTAGAGTCTTTTGGGTTTTCCATATAAAGTACCATGTGAAGAGTGAGAGTTTGACTTCTTTGCTGGCGAGGATGCCTTTTATTTCTTTTTGTTTTCTGATTGCTGAGGCTAGGGCTTCCAGTACTATGTTGAACAGCAGTGGTGATACTGAACAGCCCTGCCATGTTAGGGGAAGTGTTCTCAGTTTTTTCCCACTGGGAATGATACTCACAATGGACTTTTCATATATGGCTTTTATGATAACTATCTCTATCCCTACACCGTGAAGAGTTTTAATCAAAAAAGGATGTTGAACTGGGTCGAATGCTTTTTCTGCATCTGTTGAGAGAATCATATGGTTCTTGTCCTTCCTTTCATTAATGTCGTATATCACATTGAAATATGGGCCCTTTTAAAATACAAATATCCAAGAAGTGTGAATCCTGAAAACATAAGTAGTATGAAAGGCACACTGCCCTTCTCTTGCCTGGAGCCGCTTGGAGTGCCTAGGGGAAGTGAAGAAGGGGAGGCTGTAGGATGGGGGGGGGATTGAGAGGAGGTAGGTGGTATGAAAATGAACTTTTACTTCCATCATCATTTTCCCAAAATGATTCCCAAAGTGATCAACTCTTTTGTGGCAGTTACAACATTTTGTACTACCTTCTCAAATATTTGGGAATTATTTTACTTTTTAGCCAGAATGTTTTTGTGTTACAGTCAACCTAAAAGAAACAGTTTTCTTTTGCTTCTTTGCCTTCCTCCACCCCCGCCCCACTCCCTGAGATCAAAAACAATTATCCTTTCCTCTTTCTTCTCTTGGGGTAGTACAGATTTATTAAGACTTGCTTCATAAAACTTGAAATGGAATTAAAACAGTCATTTGATCATCCATGAGCACATTCCCATGAGTACCAACAAATGGTTTTCCTGAAGACATAGGGAAAATGGACTGATATTTTCAAATAAAATGGAGCCTTAACAGGGAAATAAATTCTTGGACACCTCTTTAATATTTAAAGGTAGCTTATATTTTATATTTTTTCTTGATACATAAGGTATATAGAGAGATTTGTTACTACAATTAATGACAATTGATATTAAATTTTATTTCTTCAGAGACCTTACCAAAATGAAGTTAATAAGTTCACTTGGCTGATTAACCACATTTCCAGAATAGTGGCTAACTGAATCACCCCATCCACCCCAAACTCACACACACACACACAACATGCACTCGTGCCATTTCTTCTTGAAGTATGGTATTAGGGAGTCAACATAAACTGATTTCTGAGGACAGTGGACCTTCTGCCTAACAGTTTCAGGGACGGTATTAGTGGCCTTATGATGAAGCACTTCCTGCAATTCCCCCTTTTAGAAAACTAAGAGCACAAAAACCTACAGATATCCTCACAGAACATACCTTACCCTAACTCCAACTTTATTACTGTTCTCATCTGGGGGAAGGTGGCATCCCATCACCCATCCCAAAATGGATTTTGAGTGGTGAAGTTGTCAAGGTTGCTGGCAGCTACGCAGTCTAAGACCCTAAGAACCTCGTTTACAGCTCTTCCTACATGCCTCTGCGGGAACTAGGTTTGGATTCAAGATTTACTTGAGGCTTCAAAGTTTGAGTTATACGCAGATGTGATGACTGTTTGCTCTTTTGCTTTAGCCAACTAGAGCATAGACACTTTTATGAAATGTACAGTTTCCAGGAGTGACCTAGTGCCTGTTCATTTTAAGGTGTATACATTATTATCCTTTGTTGAATAGATCACTCCCACCTTGTGGAGACTAGGTCTTTAACTCAGTGGATTTTCTTAAAGCTATGTTCTTTTGATGTCTGAATTATCCCAGTGGTGTGTTTAAAACCTATGCGGACTCATGACATCTAAGGCTACTAAGGTCCAGTTCTACCACTTTATATTACCTAGTATTAATGGATAAAAATATACTTTAAATCTAAGATGTTGGTGAGAACATACTAAGCCTCACATTGATGGGTATGTAAGGTGTTTTGTTTATTGTCAGGGCACAATATGAACAAAACCCATTATTTCTAATTGCTAGTTGTTTGGAGAGCTGACTAGGGCATTCAGAGGCCTCATCTTTCCTTCCATGGCAAGTGGCGATGGGTTAGCACCCTGGGTAGACAAAGCTATTCCATTTCCATTGCAAAGTTCATTTAGTCATGGGATTGAGCTCAGAGGGGGCCTAAACCTTCCCTTATGTCTGCCCCCAATCTGTTAAATAACAGGCAGTTATTGAGCACCTCGGATGTGCTAGACAGTATGCCAAATGCTTTTCATATATTATTTATTCTCATCCTCATAACAACCTAATAAGCTGGAAGTATTTGTTTTACAAATGTACAAATTGAGGCTCAGACAATTTAAGATTCTTGCTTAAGAGCTGGGTTATCAGAGGTTTTATCCCCAGAATTGTCAGGCAGTATGTGAAGTACTAAGAGTATAAAAATGAATATGACACACTTTGTCATCAAGGAGCTTATATTAATGGAAACAAACATATTAACACATAATTTCATTTTAATGGGATAAGGGCCTTGAGAAATATGAGCACAGAAGTTATGGGGGTTAGAGGAAGGGACTGGTTATTGCTTGAGCTTGGAAATTCTAAGAAAGCATCCTGGAGGAAGGGACGTTTGAGTGGTGACTGGACCGTTTAGCCACAGCGAACCTCACTTCTGTGGAACCTACTTCTTAGGCTGCCTAAGAACTAGGAGTGGCAAACCCAAAGACCCTCTGGCAAGTGTTTGCCAGTCATCCTCTTCGTGTGTAGGTATTTCTAAGATCTGATCTTTAGGACTGATAAGCAATAGCTAAGTTCACAAACAAACCAGAAAAAGTCAAAAATTTGAATGCATAAATGTCTGTTTTTAAATGTTAAATGTCTGATTTCTTGAAAAGTACTATTCCTTTCATGGCTTAATTTTATTAGTACAACATTCATTTTTTAATGTTATAAAGTAGTGGATGCTGGATTAATGGTTGTTTAACAAGTGAATGGATGAGAGAACTAATGATAAACAACAGGGGTCAACAAATATTTTCACTAAAGGGCCAAATAATAAATATTTCAGCCTTCATGGGCATATGGTCTTTGTTGTGAATAGTCAATCATCTTATAGCACTAAAGCATCCATTGACATTAAGTAAATGATTGGGTGTCTTTGTGTTCTAATAAAACTTTACTTATATAAAAAAAGTAGCAGGCCAGATTTGACTGAAGTTAAAACTTGCAAGAGACAGATATATTTCCTTCTTTTGAAATGTAGAGTTTTAAAATTCTGTGCTTAATTATGTGCAGGTGACATATCTGGGGAAGGAACTTTTAAAGTATGTTTCTGAGGAAGTACCCATACCCGCAGAGCCAGTCATGGTGCCTCAGCAACTTCAACCTTGTCTTCCAGGTATGTGTCGACCAACAGCCATTTCTTAGTCATGGGGAAAACACCCAAAGCTACTGAGACAGCAATCCTTTTTTTTTTGTATTTTTTTGTATTTTTTTATTCATATAACAAAATAACTTTTAAAATGAACAATTCAGTAGTATTTTCTATATTTTTATTTAAATTAGTTAAATGGTTAGTTCACATACAGTTCAGTATTGATTTCAGGAATAGAGATCAGTGGTTCATCACTTGTACACAACACCCAGTGCTCATCATAACTCATGCCCTCCTTAATGCCCATCACCTATCCAGCTAGCCCATGTCCCACCTGTCTCCCTCCATCAACCCTCAGTTTGTTCTCTATCATTAAGAGTCTTTCATGATTTGTTTCTCTTTTTCTCCCCCTCCTGAATGTTCATCTGTTTTGTTTCTAAAATTCCACATATGAGTAAGTTATATTGTATTTGTCTTTCTCTCATTGACTTGTTTTGCTTCACATAATATTTAGTACATTCACAACGTTGTGCAACCACCACCTTTGTGTAGTTCTAAAACAACTTCCATTACTCAAAAAGAAACTCCACACACATTCAACAATCCCTCTCTTCTCTGTGCCCCCCAATCTACTTTCCGTCTTTACAGATTTGCCTATTCTGAATGTATCAGATAAGTGGAATCATATAACTTCTTGTGTCTGGCATCTTTTACCTAACATAATGCTTTCAAGGATCCTGCCTGGATGGATGTTCAGTTTCCACTTTTTGGCTATCGCTGTGAGCATGTGTATACGTGTGTTTGTACCTATTTTTAGTTCTTTTGGATAGATGCCTAGGAGTGGAGTGGCCATATCATATAGTAATTATATGTTGAACTTTTTGAGGAATATCCAAAATGTTTTTCACATTAACTGAATCATTTTACATCATATAAGCAATGTATAGGAGCTCCAATTTCCCCACATCCTCACCAACTCTTGACATTTTCTGTTTGTTTACAACTCTGCATTTTTAATCACGTTGAGAATTGTTTTTATGACACATTGCCTCACAGTTCTTTTCTCTGAACCTTTGCTATACTTACTTTGGGTAGATTTTTTAAAGTGTCATACAGAAAGGAAAAATGGTATTTCTTTCCCTCCTACAGGCATGATTTGGTGAGTTTTCTAAAAGCAAGTACTAAAATAAATCTTTGCTTGCTAGTGTAAACTAATGTGCTTTATCTGATGGAATAAACTTTAACCTGAGAAAACTGAAGAGAATGTAATCTTCACCAATTAACAGCAGATTATGAAACGAGCTGGGTAGAAGCAGCACACATTTCTGTAAAGCAGACATAACCCCATACATACTCTGTAAAGGGTAACATAACTTGTGTTACCCTTCTCTGCTATAGCACCCTCTCTTTTTCCCCTAGTATCCCTGCCTCAAACCAGTTGGGGACAGTATAGGCAGAAAGGAGGTACAATACAGAGATGATAATTCTGTGGTAATCAGAGTCAAGAACCAAACAAGGTTTATTGTCACTGAGCCCCTAACAAGGGGCTCTCCAGGGCCATTCCTTCCTACAACAACCTTAATATTTCTAACAACCTTAAAATTCCTAACAACCTTAATAATGGAATAATTCCCTCTCCTAACTTTATACCCGATCCCCTGTAACCTCTTAAGATCCTTCTTTGTTCTCAAAAACTGGCTTTGTAATAGGATGCATTTTCCCCAGTATTCTGAACATAGCATCAAAAGTGCTTTTCATCACTTTGATAAAACTGGTCAGGTAAAAGAAAAATTGTGAAGAAGTTAGAGGGTTTAAATTGGAAGGAGTTCTTGTAGTAATTCCTGGTCGTTGGTTTCTAACCCTCACTACAGATCTACCTAATCAAAACTTGGAGTGGGGGCGCCTGGGTGGCTCAGTGGGTTAAGCCTCTGCCTTCAGCTCAAGTCATGATCTCAGGGTCCTGGGATCGAGGCCTGCATCGGGCTCTCTGCTCCACAGGGAGCCTGCTTCCTCCTCTCTCTCTGCTTGTCTCTCTGCCTACTTGTGATCTCTGCCTGTCAAATAAATAAATAAAGTCTTAAAAAAAAAAAACTTGGAGTGGGGCCCAGGAGCCTGAATTTTTAAAAATTATTCTTATCCGACCTGACTATAGACTTTGAATGGCTAGTAAGTAGTATATGTTCCTTACACAGGTAATAACTTGAAAACTCTTACATTCAGCCCTTCACCTCATTCCCAAAGCACACCCACTCTCATGCTTGCATGCATTGCTTGCCTTCCTCCCTCAATCTCTCTCTGTCTCTCTCTGTCTCTGTCTTTGACACACACACACACACACACACACACACACACACACAGAAGAAAGCCAAGCAAAACCTTCATCCTCAAGAGTCAGAGAAGAAATATAGGATCTTCTTTGTATCACAAAGGTTATCTCCTCCTCAGATTTTCTGGTTCTGAGCAGGCAATTCCAACCCTAGCCATGCTTCTCCTTCCTCAAGAGGGCTCACAGTGCCCCTGCTAAATGAGCATGAAATAAAAGATGGATTCTGTACTGCTGCTTCTGTTGCCTGCAATATAAACAAGTTTCTTGTTACTAATTTCTTTCTATAAATACTGAATTTTCTTTCCTTTAGGTATGTCAGAAAATGTTAATGCTAATATAAGGAGTAGGAAGGGCCGTAGGCCAGCCAGCTTCTTGTTGCCTTAACCTGGGCCTAAGAATCTACAGGTCCCTGTTGGCATTCCTTTTTTTTTTTTTAAGATTTTATTTATTTATTTTATTAGAGAGAGAGCACAAGCAGGGAAGGGGTAGAGGAAGAGGAGAGAATCTCAGGCAGAATCCCTGCTGAGCATAGCGATCCATCCCAGGACCCTGAGATCATGACCTGAACTGAAACCAAGGTTTGGACACCTAACCTACTGAGCCACTCCGGGGCCCCCTACCTGCTGGCATTGTGTAGGCTGCTGTTGGAGTTTTACTTGAACCTATCTGATTTAAGATTCTTTTGTATGTAGTTTTGTAGTACCTGAAAGAAATCCAAAGACCTGGTAAGTTAGAAAAATGTAAACTCTATAGCAAGCAAACTGTTCAAAAGAGAATCTTTTTCTCTCTTTTGCATATCAAAATGTGGTCATGGAAATTATGGAACTGATACTCTAGAGTGCACAGAATTTAAAGTTAAAACAAGTCCATATGTATTTCATCAGCCCACTTAAGATCATGAACATAATATATTTTCTTACACTTTTTAAAGATTTTATTTACCTACTTGATGAGAGAGAGAGAGAGGAGAAAGAGAGAGAGAAAGAGAGAGAGAGAGAGAGAGAGAGAGAGAGAAAGAACAAGCAGGAGGAGTGGCAGACAGAGAGAGAGGGAGAAAGAAGCAGGCTTCCCTCCCAGGATCCTGAGATCATGACTGGAGCCTAAGGCAGATTCTTTTTTTTGTTTTGTTTTGTTTTGTTTTTGTTTTTGTTTTTGTTTTTGTTTTTTTTTATTGTTACTAAATTTTTTTTTCCAGTGTTTCAAGATTCATTCCCCATTCCCCACACCCAGTGCTCCACGCTTTAGGTGTTCCCAGTACCCACCACCAGGCTCTCCCAGCCCTCCACCCCCCTCCCTCCAAGTCCCTCAGTTTGTTTCTGTGTCCAAAGTCTCTGTTGTTTCATTTCCCTCCCTAGATTACCCTAGTTCCCATTTGCTTTCCTTCTCCCACTGTCCTCCAGTTTGCCCCTGATGCACTGCAAGTAAGTGAAACCATGTGATACTTGACTTTCTCTTCTTGGCTTATTTCACTCAGCATAATCTCTTCCAGTCCAGTCTATGTTGCTACAAAAGTTGGATATTCATCCTTTCTGACAGAGGCATAGTATTCCATTGTATATATGTACCACATCTTCTTTATCCATTCATCTGTTGATGGGCACCTTGGCTTTTTCCACAGTTTGGCGATTGTGGCCATTGCTGCGATGAACATTGGGGTGCATATGGCCCTTCTTTTCACTACATCCATATCTTTGGGGTAAATGCCCAGTAGTGCAATTGCAGGGTCATAGGGTAGCTCTATCTTTAAATTTTTAAGGAATCTCCACACTGTTTTCCAAAGCGGCTGCACCAGTTTACATTCCCACCAACAGTGTAAGAGGGTTCCCCTTTCTCTGCAGCCTCTCCAACACTTGTTGTTTTCTGTCTTGTTAATTTTGGCCATTCT
>PITA01021678.1:0-32132 GCA_004023965.1 Spilogale gracilis | reverse complement strand
GAGGCACCTCATCTGTGAGTCTCCAGCACCACCTACAGGTTCCGCTGCAGCAGAAAGCCGTCGAAGAATGCAACGCTAGGATCCCAGTGTCCTGGGACAACCGCTTCATTTCCAAATTCAAGGGCCAGAGAGGTTTCCCTTAGGAAAAGGAGGTGCTGCTTAGATAAGCGGTCTACCGCCGTTAGCAGAATCGACCTTCCTGTCTGCTGCGCTCTGACGTCACCGTGGTGCGAGTGTGGGCAGGGGTAGATGGGCACACGTGTGCGCGGGGAGTGTGCACATGTGGGTGCTCACATACACTGTGCGGCCCCTGGGAGGGTGTCCTGTGTGAGGCGGCGGCCGGAGGAGAGCTCCGGAGTCCCCTGGGGCTTCCGGGGAAGGACGGCTCCGCAGCCGTGAGTGCAGAGCGAGGGGAGCCTGCAGACAGCCCCGGGCCGCCAGGCTCAGACTTCCAGAGCAACCAGTCGGAGACCTTCACCAGCGCAGGCACGCGGATCTCTGCTCTCCCACGTCCCCTCAGTGGGACCGTGCCGTCGCACAGCTGGAGAGCCGTGGTCTGCACCGGGGGCAGCACAGTCTTCTCTATAAGGGCCACGCAGTGCCTAGTTTCGGCTTTTGGGGGCCACACAGTCTCTGCCACGATGACTCAGCTGTGCCCGTGTAGCCTGGAGAAAGCCACCAACGATCCACCAAGTCCACGGTGAATGAACACACGTCCCGCACATAAACTTCCAAGAAAATTCCTCCGAAGGGCCACCTATCACGAAATACTCTACTTCCCCTAATACCATTCATTCATCTAAAAATCAAAAAATCACTCTTGGCTCCCTGGCCGCCCCCAAAAGGGCTATGGATTTGGCCCCGGCGCATGCCGCTTACCAACCCTGTCGCTGGCTCGGACTTGAACCTCTATGTCTGCTGACCAGTTACACTGGGATTCGAGCCCTCCGTGACAGTGACGCCCTGTAATACTATCAACCAAGCCCCTGGTCTTCCATCTTGCTCTTGATGGCTGGTCTGATAGGCAGGTATGGTGTGGAGGACCGTGCCCACACCTCGAAGCCATAGACCCTCTGGACGCCAGCATCCCCGAATCTCCAACTCCGGGAGGGTTCAGAGCCACAACCTGGGGTGGTGATTTGTGGTCTTCTCTTTTCTGGAATTGTTGCTTGGAAGACGTGCAGAACAAGACGGTTGTAGGCATGCCTACCTGATGCTACGCGTCCTGGACGAAGTCCGCAGGGAATGGGAAATAACGATTACAGGTACCACCTGGGGCCGGTGTGTGAGGCTGCGATGGGCGGAGACCTAAGGAGACCTTTAACCTCTTGGTTTTGAGGACTCCAGTCAACTTTTAAATATGATAGCTAATTGCACCTTTCAAACAACCAACTCAAAAGTGTGGGGAAAAAAGCAGACAGGTTCAAAAACATCATTTTCTTTATTTCTGTTCAGTTCCTTTGTTTGTTCATTAGTTGTTTAATTAAAGGCACACTTAGGCTTTTGCTTGTAATACATGGCTTGGTCCATCTGTCTGTGTTCATCAAACTTCACTGTACCCCAGGATGAGTGCATGGGACCAGGGGTAATGATTCCGTTCTCCAGTGGAGCAGGAGAAGTCTGACAAGTAACCAAGCACCCAGTGGGCTTGCTAATGTCCTTATACTAGAAGACCCCCTGCCTTCCTTCCATCCCCCTGCCTTCCTTCCATCCCCCTGCCTTCCTTCCATCCCTACGATTTTAAAATTTCACAACTCTCTGAATGTGATACTGAATTATTTCAAAAAGAAGAAAAATTGAAACTGCCACTTAGATGATCTCACCGCAATGGCGAGACATTATCCCCTTCATATCACTTTGCCTTTAATAACACTAATTTGCAGGCATGCAGGCTGTTACCATTTTGCACCAGAGGGAAACTCAGTGTGTAGGGGGCAACCTGAGCGATTCTTTGACAATGAAGTCCTGAAAGCCTATGTCCGTTTTCAGGGCTCTTTATCTGTCCCCAAGGGTCAAATTTGTTGCCTTCCTCTTCCTGGACTGAACCGTGCCCTCCCCCATTGGTTCATTGAAGCCTCAACACCTGTGTGACTGCATTGGCCACAAAGCCTTTAAGGAGGTAAATGGGTGTAATGAGGTCCTGAGAGTGGGGTCCTAATGTGCTCGGACATGACGTAAGAAGGCCAGAGATCTCTGCCTGCACCCACACAGGAGGGAGGAGGAGCTTATGGACTGAGCCAAAAGAGGAAGTGCATTTAGATCTTTTCTCAGGCAAATCACAGCCCCTCATACTGCAAAAAGCGAAAGCAAGTCCTTCACCCCGTTGCTTGTCCGACCAGGCGGACCTCCTCCCGGGGAAGGTCGGGATGTGGCAAGAGGCATCCGTATTTCCTGAGCGACAAGACAACACGATCTCCCACCTAAAGTCTCCCAGCTCTTTATTTGGTAGCTTTGCACGAATGGTTTGATTACCCTAAATAAGAGGTCATCACAAACATGATTAAAGAATGACAACAATATCCACATTGGACTGACCCTGTTTCCTAGGAGTTTCACTGAGGTCCATTTCTTCCCAGAAATTCTCCGTAGGGTGATGAGTGAAAGGAGAGCTGGGGACGAACAGAATGAGTCATCATTCTCTCCCACATCCTCTGCTCGTCGGGGTAAACACCTGTGCTGGCCAGAGCAGCTACGACCCCCCCGGGAGGGGCTTTGCCCCGCAGCCCACCTGCCATGGGCCTGGGCGGGGGACCCCCTGGGGAAGCAGGACGGAGGGCAGGGCAGGACCGGACAGCGAGCCTCTGAGTTTGAGTGCCGGTGTACTGCCCCCAGACGTGAGCAGAGCATCATGGGGCCCGGCTCCCGCCCGTGCAGCCGCATGCAGCTCAGCCCCGCCGTCCTCGCAGCGGCTGCCAACCGCGTCCCCTGCTTCCGTAAACGGAGCATTTTCCTCGGGGTGCAATGATACCGAAAGCTCCTGTGAACTGCAGAATCCACCTTAAAACCGTGTCCCAAAGGGGAAGGCACAGCCCGTTTTCCTGCCGCATGACCGGAAAAAATAATAATCCCAGAAAGGGTTCCAGATCCCATGTCATTACTAAAGTCACATGTGTCTGTGGCTTCTATGTCAGAGCTTCTGCGGCGCTTTTGGCCGAGCAGGGGTTGGACGCGGGGGCCCGTGTGCGCCCGTCTCCGTGCTGGCGCACGAACGCCTTGGTGGGCAACGGGAGGCAGGAGGTCTTGGGATCCATCAGAGAGTCACCTGTTGGTCTTACGTCATTATGGCAAAGGCGGCTAATGGGAGGCCTTCCCTCCTCACAGACGTTCAAGGGCAGAGCACAGGCAGGGGTGGCTGTAGCTCAACAGAAGCCTTCTCCCCTGAACAGCACCCCTCCCCCGCCCCTTCCCCAGCCCTGGCCGCCGCCCTGCGCTCGCCTTCCCTGCGCTGGACGACTCTAGGGCCCTCATGGCAGGGGGGCCATGCGTCCTTCTGTGTCTGCCTCGTTCTACTTAGCACGTGTCCTCTGGGTCCCTCCGTGCGGGAAGACTGCTTTCCTTAAGGCCAAACAGCATTCCACTGGAAGTACCTCTCTCTCTGTCTCTTTTTTAATCCACAGCGAAGTTGTGGAAACGAGCTAAACGAGCATCTAAAGACGAACAGGTACAAGTTACAGTCCTCAAGGGAGGAGTCTTCCTCGGAAGCCGGGGGGTGTTACTGTTTTCAACAGAGATGGAAAACAAGATCCCCAAACTCCAAGTAAGTGCTGGGTGGCTGGGCCTCCTCCCTCGCCTGCTCTGGTCCCATGAGGGCGACCTCCAGGGGCATGACTCCCCCCATGAACGCACCTGCTCCTTCTGGACCCGAGTCAGGACACACTGGACACTCCCGTGGGCATTGCTGTTTATAGGAAGCAAAAGCCATCCTAGCCCAACAGTTGTTCGGCAACACGACACGGGTCTTCTGGGAAAAACGGGGAAGCAGCGCTCTTCCGGCCCATCTCTGTCCTGCGGCCAGAAGAGCTCTGTCCCAGCCAGCAGGACAACCACCGACGGCCCAGCCTCTGTCTCCTCCTCCAGGTAGCCCACAGCGCTGGGGCGGAGCAGGACGGCCAACCGTGGCTGTGGCCGGCAGAAGGCCCCTGGCTTTTCTCATTTCAGCTTCTGTGACTTTAAGGATTTGATTGACTGATTGATTGACTGATTTTAAAGAGAGTGAGCATGAGTGTGGGGAGAGGCAGCAGACTCGCCCTGAGCACAGAGCCCAGCAAGGGGCCTAAACGCGCGACCGGAGCCCAAACTAAGGGTCAGACCCCAAGGGGCCCGTCCAAGGCTGCACTGCCCTGGGACGTTTCCAGCCGAAATCTCCAGCCCAGATCTGATCTTTCGGACATATTCATCAGCAAGTAGCTGAGGAGCCACTGCCCTTGACTTTGGCCACAGGCACCGAAGTCCGAAACTCCACTCGGTTTCCGTGTGCAGGACCCGGCTCCTTGCTCTGCAGCTCGGGGATCCCGGCACTGCCTCCTGGAGCTGGATGTTCGAAACCGCCCCTGTCTCCGCTCTTCTCCACTCACACTCACACCAGGTGCACTCTCCCCAGACCACCAGCCCAGGACTCCACCTGTTGCGTTCGCCCACTTTGTGGCAGAAGCACCGTAGACCACCCCCAAATCTCTCGGGCCTCGTCGTCTGGCTGCTCCTCCAACTTCCCCTGCCGGGATCCGTGTGTTCATCCTGCACGGGTTCTCCTGAGCCCAACCTTGAGGCTCTTCCCGCCTCCCAATGGGACCCCGGGCTCCAGCTCACACCGGGCAGCCTGCGGCGGGGACGATGTGAACCCAGGCTTGTCCTGCGAGCGTGTGCTCTTCCGGGTACCCTCCTCTCCCGGGCAGCGCCTCACAATTCGCCCCATCCCAGCCACTTTCCTTCCGTTGTCTTTGACATTGCAAGCCTCTGCCCTGTGTTCTCCGCACTGCCTTCCCTCCCCTCAGCCTCACGGAATGCTAGGGACTCTAGGTGCTGCCTCTACACGCCCACAGATTTAGGAAGCCCCGGCACCGAGCTTCTCTCTTCCTCATCTGTGTTCTCCCACATTCAGCCCTACTTAATCCTTCCTGACTTCCGATGTGCATTCTCCTCCCTTCCGAGACCAGGTCTGCGAGGGCCAGCACTTGGAGGACCTTCCTTTGCACCCAATGGATACTGGCGCACCAGAAGTGACATAGAAATCCCAGACAAATGACCACAACCCTAAAACCAAATACCCCCTGAATATTTTTTTGTACTTTGCAGAAATTCACCCGTGTCTTAGGCTCTGCACATATTTGCCCACTTCTGTCTCTTTATCTGACCCTGTGATGAGATATAAATTCAGACAGCAAGAGATGGGAACCACCGGTTTTATATCTCCTTAGCATCACCCCTTTACTTCTTACAGGTGCATTTTTGCTAAATGGTACGTGGTTGTTATAGCCGACGGCAGGGGTGAAGGACTCCGGCGGTCCCGCAGCCCGAGCTGGCCCCCTTCACCACTACAGGGATGGATGAGACTCCCCATGACCAGCCTCACACTCCGTTTGTGGGCGGGGCCCAAAGATGTGGCTTTATGGGAATATGTAAGGCCCACACATTTCGAGTGAAATCAGGGTTTCGAGTGAAGGATTCAAACATACACCATATTCCTGGCATCTGCTGCTCGTGTGGGCCCCAGACTCAATCCCGAGTGCGGAAGAGGAGGTCAGGCAGCCTTCGGCTCCTCTACGGAAGAGGAGGTCAGGCAGCCTTCGGCTCCTCTACAGAAAACACCCACGAGGGCCTTCCAAGAACGAAAGGCTCCAGGCTTTGGGCAAACGGATCCTGAAGGTCATTTTCAGAACGTTTTACTACTGACTTCCAGATCCTTGTAAACAGTGAAAATTAAGGCTCTCTCTCAATTTTCCATTCTAAAATTAAGAATACAACGTGGTGTCCTTCACTTGCCCCTTGCTCCTGGGTGGCCCACGGGTGTACGAGGCCGTGGGGTGGCGCAGTATGGGTGCTAGCCAGGGCACCTGCTGGAGCACCCCTGGTTCTGTGGGGCTTCCGGGGGCGGGGGCTTCCGGGGGGGCGGGGCTTCTGGGGGTGGGGCCTTCTGGAGGCGGGGCTTCCAGGGGCGGGGATGCCATGCCGAGGGGTCCTGCCTGGGGCGGGGGCTTCTGGGGGAGGGGCTTCTGGGGCGGGGCTTGTCTGGGGGGGCTGACCACAGGAGAACCTACTTTGAGAACTTCTCCTCTAGACCCCATGGCAAAACGGCCTCAGGTGGGCAGATCCCCTCCACGAAGGTTCTTCATTTCCCCCTTGTGCCCCTGAGACAGGTGCTTCCGTGACCCGTCTGTCCAGTCTGGTCCAGAGTGAGATGCGCACTTCTTAAAAACAAATGCATTTATTGGCAGGAGAGTAAAACCGCGAACTGACAAGTCCACCAGCCCTGTATCTACCATGTCTTAACGGGTGCCAGGCACGTCATGGGCTGTCTGCGTCTCGCTCCCGGAGGCCAGGAACCGCGTCCGCCGGGATGCCTGGGCATCTGCTGATGGCAGCTTCGTCCCCTTGCTGCCTCGTCACCTGGAGCTGGCATGCCCGGGACACTCCCTCTTCCGTGTTGTTGAAAGCACTTTAGGCAACTTTCCTTAATGACTGTTTGAGGCTGTCCCCCTGTCCTGCCTAGACTCTAATGGACACAGTAGTAAACCCCTTTGCTCTGACCCTCTCTCAGTGGTTTCCTTTGCATCTGGTGCAGATGGAGGCTTGCGGTTTCCAGTGTCACCACTGTACCCACACCTCTGTGAGTTCAGAGGCATGCGTGCATTCTGTGTGTATGTGAGAGAGAGAAAGGGGCAAGGAGAGACGAAGACAGAGAGAAATTTTGTGTATGTGTACTTTGTATATCCCCTGCTCCTGATTACTGATGTAAAAATAGGTAGAGAGGTGTTAACAGATCAAAGAGAAAATTTAACACATCCCTAGATATGCATCACCCAAGATAATTACCAACATTTCAACCAAATAAGGGACACCTCCCTCAAGCCAGTGAAAGCACTCAATAAGAAAGCTCAGAATGCGAAAGTGACTTGCATCTTTTTGGATAAAGATGTCACTGTAGGAAGAACAAATCCAGCAAATCTTAAGCCTCTCCCTTGAGTTGATAAACATTCACCTTCTCATGAAAACAAACAAATTGTTAGTTTTTTTTAAACTGTAACGAGCTAATTAGATTTTATAGGCA
This sequence comes from Spilogale gracilis, assembly GCA_004023965.1. Lineage (NCBI taxonomy): Eukaryota > Metazoa > Chordata > Mammalia > Carnivora > Mephitidae > Spilogale > Spilogale gracilis. The sequence goes on along the minus strand of PITA01021678.1, from coordinate 24,868 downwards.
GGTGTACAAATTCTTTGCTTTCCGGTATTTTTTACATTCTGCCTTTCTCTCTAGATCCTTCCCACCACATTTGAAGGAAAGGTTTTTCAAGGAATGGTAAAGCATTTTGCCTTTACATTTTGGGAAACATCTGTGCTTCTCCTGCATTACTGTGTGATATTTTAGCTGGGTATAGGGTTGACACCTTGTGCAGCATTTCCGGGTGATCCCTTTCCCTGGGAGAGAAATCCTGCCAGGAGTTCCCAGAGAGGGAGGAGGATTTTCCAAGGTTTGAGCCCTGAGAGTTTCTTCCAGTCACACAAGCAAGCAAGTCTGCCTTTCACAAGCACTGGAAATCAAATTAAACCTTTTGTGACATAAATTATGTCATTCTGATTCCATTCTGGGTCTAGGGTATAAAATCCATTCGCATGTGGATTTGCTTGCATGATGCCTTTACAAGAGGTGGGGGTCCAGTTACCACGTCCATGTCCACACCAAGGAATGGCTCTATAAGGAACCTCTGTCTCGTCCTGCTCTGTTGGGGGCAAGGGACATCATTGCTGTGCTGAACAGAATTCAGACCCCTCCCCAGTTCTGCCATCTTTCTCCTTGGCATCCCACTCCTCTCCAAGGTCGGTCCTTCCTCTGTGTGCATATGGCAGTCATCAATTTCTCCTCTCTTTTCTTGATGTGTTGTCTCTTCTCCGACTCAACGGTTCCCTTCTGGTCATGCTCCCACTCAATATCCAGAATCCTAGGTTGGAAGTTGTGATTTTAAGACTGTCATTATTTCATTGCCTGATGGCGACTGCTGCTTCTAATGAGAAATCAGCTCCCAAATGATCAGCCCTTTGTGGGTCGTCTTCTCTGCTAGATTTTACCATTTTCTTCTCACTTTGGGTGTTCTTCAGTTTCAACCAATAGGATGAGGCTAATTTTGGCTTATTCTATTATTCAGTTCTTCTTACAATCTGGAAACGGTGCAGCGGATTTTTTAACTGTAGGTAACATCTTCCTTTATGTTCTCTCTCTGTACCGTGTCCTAGGCAAGGATCACCCTGTTTTCTCTTCTGATTTAACCTGTTTTCTTTTTTTTTAGGGACAGAAAGGGTAGGATAATGTTTGCCTTTTCCTTCAACAGCTTTTTAAAATTCCAGTGTTCGTATTTGCTTTTCTACTATTTCAAATGGTCATTTTTTTATTTAAATTTTTTTTAAAGATTTTATTTATTTGACAGAGAGAAACACAGTGAGAGAGGGAACCCAAGCAGGGGGAGTGAGAGAGGGAGAAGCAGGCTTCCCGCCGAGTGGGGAGCCCGATGTGGGGCTCGATCCTGGGTCTCCGGGATCATGACCTGAGCCGAAGGCAGTCGCTTAACCAACTGAGCCACCCAGGTGCCCCAAATGGTCATTTTTTTGAGGTACATGTGTTCCTAGTGCTTTCCTTCCTATTTATTTTTTAGTGCAGACCTGTCCTGCTTCTCTCTCTCCAGAGAGATAAACGTCTCTATTATAGCCACTCCAGCATGCTGTCCTGCCTCATCCATCAGGAGAGAACCCGTAATTGCTGGGTTCTCCTGGCCAGTCTTCATTTCTACCGTGGGCTTGGGATTCCGTGTGTCTTGAATAGCAAGCTTTAGTGTTCTCTCTCTCCTGGACATTTTCGTGGTTTTTCTGTCCCTCTCTCTCCTTAACCCCCACAGCTTCACAGAGGCGACCATTCCACAGGCACAGTTTTGGGGTTCCTTCCCTGCAATGACATCAGCGCTTCCTCTAACATCAAGGTCTTGAGGCTGCGTGCCCGGCCCAGAAGATGGTGTGCAACTTCAGAGTTGCGTGTGTGCGGTGGGCCTGGCTCGCGTCCTCACGTGCACAAAGAGGGCTTTCGGAGCGGTGACCTCGCGGGAGTGTAAGAGGACACCTGTTCCCACTTCTGCAGCCCCGAAACTCACGGCTACAGCTCACCCCAAACCTCCCGCCGTCTTTCCAACCCATTTCTGATCCATGAAGCTTGCCATCTATGGCTTTGTCCTATTTTATTCTTTGTGTTCCCTCTCATTTCTGTGGAGGGAATGGGTTTAAAGCTTGACTTTACACTGCCCTCCGGAGTGGGTGACCGTCTCTCTTCTGCTGGAATGAGAAGCCTCACTAATGAGAGGAGGGTTCCTTGGGTTGTCAACACAATGGTTTGGGTTTGATAAGCGACATCATCTGGCCAGAACTCAGGTACAGAGAAGGGACAGTGCCTCACATACAGAGCTGGATAGAGGGGCACGATGCACCCAGGTCAGCGTGACTTATCCCCACAAACCGAGAAACAGTGCCAATCTTGCCACACAGGTGAAGAGGGAAGTGGGACGTGAGGGCGTGGGCTGCCGGCGACAAGGTGCTTTGACCCTGGTGTGGACCATGGTTCTCATCATCCACGCAACTAGGAAGCTGAAAGCTATAAAAAAACAATTTGCGTAAAAAGGGGCTGCTTTACTCATTGAATCTGGAAGATTCCTGCCGGTTGACGTGAAAGCTCTTTTCCAGTTGCAAAAAGATGTAGGGATTCAAAAATAGAACGCATTCAGTTTTAAATTGTTCCGAATACTCTAAAAACATCCCCTCTAACACATCTTCAGGTGGGCATTTTGGGGGCAAACAATAAACAACACATAAAGAGGACAGTATTTCCCAGGAAATCGAAGTTGACATCATTCACCCGTTATCAGCTGCTATTTCTGTCAGGTTAGAAATCTGTTCCTCTTTGTTCCTGCTTGCTTGGTCGCCCAGGATCTCGCTGTTCTCACACTGACCTGACTCCACAGGTCTGCCTCCCAGACATCCGGCCCCTGAGACCCTCGCAAAGCCCTGAGCTGTGTGGACTTCTCCTGCAGCCTGCGGCCCCGCCAGGGCCTGGGAGCCAGCATTTGCTCATTCCTAGGAGGAATGGTCATCGGACACATCAAGGCTTTCAAAGCTGCCCTTCCAAGCTGGGTAGGCCCCGTGCCGAGTTCTCCCTGTGGTTCTAAGGGTCTATCGTGCAGAAATGCACACATCGATGTGCTCTTTGCTCACACATGTGCTAAGTGCCCTCGTAAACACGGAGGATGGAGCAGAAAGGCCACTCATCTCCGGGCTGTTGTTTAACCTAGACGTGGAAGTGGGGGAACGGATGCTGTCTTCAGGCTTCCGAAGGCACTGTCATCCTGCAGCCAGCTTTGGGCCCCCGCAGGGACCATGGGAGGACGGGGGTGAGGGCAGCCCCGATGATGAAGCCAGCAGGACAGGCTGGGCTCGAGCTCGGGGGGAAATCCTGGGATTGGTGAAGTTTGGGCAGGTTGGATTCACGAGGATATTCTGGATGTGGCTGCAGAAGGAGAGAGGCATGAGGTCTGGGCAGCAAGCACGATGGAGGAGAAGGGGGACCGGGAACTGCAGAGAGACAGAGGGCTCTCTCTCCCTGCACACCCTGGGCACTGCTCCTCACAGACCCGACACCCCAGCACCCAGGAGGGGGATGGCCCCATGACAGGGGTGCAGTGCCTCTTCTATCCCGACTCCTCACTGCAGGCATCCCAGCCCCCACTGGCCTGTCTGCGTGTCCTGGGCCTGAGAGCCAGCCCCCTCTCATGCCTCTGAGCCCGTCTTTCTGGACACTTGTCCTACTCACTGCACCAGTGGTTCCTAAAGCTCACTCGGACCTGCAGCCCCCGGGGCCCCTTCCTTATTCAGAGGAGTCCCTGATGCTCTTTTAATCCCTCCCCCAAATCACCTTGAACCCTCTTTCTCCAATCTCCTCCCACGGCTCCAAGTCTGCATCCAATGGCCTGGACTGGTGAGGGAGAATCCCGCCCATGCCCTTGCCTGCCACTCTCTCCCGGTGCTCAGACGTCTACCCTGAGCTCCGGCGCATGGCCTTCTCTGCCGTCCAGCGCAGCACTGCACACGCCCCCTTCCTCCTCCTCACCCCGGCTCAGACCTTCTTACTTCCTGGCTGCAGTGGAGATGAGTGCCTGGTCCCCCCGAAGGCTGAAACTGAGATCCACTCCGCATCCTCCCTTCCGGGTGCTCTGGTCCCGCGAAACCCTTGGCCTCTCGCATGGGACTTTGCTGGAGCCACGGCCTCCTCCTTCCCTGCATCATCGACTCCCCATCCTCTGCTGGTTAAATAGCACTCATCTCAAGGACCAGGCCCGTCTCCAGCGTCCTTCCCTGCAGCCACAGCCGGCTGCCTGCCTGGTGTCTTTACGTGCTTGCCCGGGGACATCTGCGAATGGCAGAGCTCTGGTCTTCCCCTGCCACCCGGTTCCCCCCGCCAGCCCTGCCATCGGCACCACCCGGCAGCTCCCGGGCCCCACCAGAAGCCTGACGCCGACGCCTCCCTGGGTTCCCAAGTTTGCCTGACCTGCCCCCACCCTGTCCAGCTCTGAGCCGATGTCCCCAGTGCCACCCACCTGCCCTCTCTACTGCCGCGCTCACAGCCAGCCACACGCCTCCCACCCCTTGGTCTGGCTACTGTCCCCACTTGTCTCCCGCTGTCTCTGTTGCTTCCTACCATTTCCCTCGGAGCACAACAAGGGCAGGGATGTGCGGGACGGATGATGGGCGCACACAGGGCGAGCCGAGCAGCTGCACATAAACCAGGGGGATTCAAACACCTAGAAGAAGAGACAGGGAGCAGAGAAGCCTCTGGCTGTGCCTCACCCCTGCAGGCGCTGGAAAGGCGAGGGAGGAGGGGAGGCAGGAGGGCTACTTAGGATCCTGGTTGCTCTGGGCTGACACTGTCCTCTTTGGCTGAAACAGTCTAACCCAGTCTTCGTTCCATGTCTGCTCAATCAAACTAGCAAAAAGGCAACTCCAGTAGCCCCCCACCCGCTTTCACTGATGGCTGGCTCTCTGGGAATGGAATATACAAGGCACACGAGCTCTGCAAAGAATAGGCCCAAATCCCAGCTCCTCTATGATCACCCGTGTTGGCCTCTTCGTCTGATCTGTAACTTATTCTGGTAACACAGACCCTGCAGGCCTGGGACGGACGGAGAGACCAGCTCCTGCTTGTAACCCCACCGATGCCCCCGGCACAGTTCTATCCCGTCCTCTGGAGTTTCATACTTTTTTTTAAAAAAGATTTTATTTATTTATTTGACAGAGAGAAACACAGCCAGAGAGGGAACATAAGCAGGGGGAGTGAGAGAGGGAGAAGCAGGCTTCCCGCCGAGCAGGGAGCCCGATGTGGGGCTCGATCCTGGGTCTCTGGGATCATGACCTGAGCCGAAGGCAGTCGCTTAACCAACTGAGCCACCCAGGCGCCCCTGGAGTTTTATACTTAACAAGAGAATGTACTTCCTCTCCCAGCCATTAAGAAAAAAGAAAAAGAAAAAAAATGAATTTCTTGGGAATTTAACTGGAACTCACAGCTGTTGTGACTTCATACCCTGGAGCTCATGGGTTTTCTCGAGAAATACTAAGGGAGTGACTGTATGACTCAGAGAATCCTGAGCTCCTACCCTCTTTTCCAACTGAGAATCTCTTTTTTTCTCTATATTAAACATTGGGGTTCTGCTTAATTTCTTAGAAAAAAACTCCCAAATCTGTGTTTCTTTCAAACCACTGCTTGCTACTTTGAAAACGACTTCTTTAAGTTCAAAATAATAAATTTCGACTAGAAATTGTAGGCATGTTGACAAAGTTCTAGAGGAAGCATCTGAAGAAGGAAGGGAACAGACTTCCGAGATAAGTGTTACTTCCTCCAGGTCTGAGTGACGCGGCCCTGACGTCACTCACAGTACGCAATGCCCAGGGCTCTAAGGGGGTATGGCCGCGCTCTTCCTGTAAGGATGTCTTCCGGGTTGGGCTCCTGCACAGACGTGGAGAGGAGCTCTCTGGTGTTTTCTTTAGAGGGGCACCCCAGTTAGGTGCACTGGGCGGTGCAGGGATGGGTGCACAGAAGGAAGCCAGGGCTCAGTCCCGTTGGGGACTTCTGGGTGACAATGTGGACAGTGACCCCGCAATCCGCCTCCAACAAAGAAGAGGCAACACTTCTCTGACTTCCATTGTCCATGGCAGCGGGCTGCTCACAACTCAGCGCGTCCTTAGCTCTGCCGGTCTGCTGCACCTGAACCCTAAGACACAGCCCTCCCTGTGCAGCCGTGAGAGCCTCCGGGCAGGCGATGTGGGCGCAGGGGCCCCGGGGCATGCGGCAGGCGACGCGGGTGCAGGACCATAGCCCTTCTCCGTGTGCCGTGTGGGGACCGTGATGGTTTCGGGTGACCACACACGCGGAGTGGGAGCAGGGCGTGCTCTGTGTGGTCTTGGCCGCGGAGTGGATTTCAGGTCCGCCGCTACTCCTACCAGCGCGAGTCTGAGCGAGCGATTCTGTTGTTCCACATCGTACTTCCACGGTTCTCAGGAAGTAATAAGGACTTAAGATCCCCAGAACTCCCGGCAGGGGTCTGACCCACGGGAGGTGTCAGCCGGGGCCCGAGTGTGTTACAGGGACAGAGACTGTGGCGTCCACGGAGTGTCCCTCTTCTCATTGACGCTGAAATCCCGACGGTTTTCCCACTGGTTGAGCTGACTGATGTTCCCACCAGGGGATGATGAGCGTGCCCGTCTACACCACCCAAATGGACACAAGACGCATAGAGACTGACTCGTCCTGCATCTATGAAACACACAGGAATCAGTCATTTAAAACTTTTCCACAAGAACCATAGGTCGTCTTACTTGTGAATTGTACTTAAATTTAAGGAGTAAAAGGTGCCAGGTTTCTGAGATCATGTGCAGAACCATTAGAAAAGAGCTTTCCAGAATTACCTATGGACACACACTCTCCGGGGTACGGCATCCAATCCTTTCTCTTGGCTTTCATTATCTTATCTCTAGACAGAGGTGGGTGTTCAGATCCCAATAAAGATATTCATCTACATACAGAGATGCCTAACATCTGCCCAAGCGCTAGTCATTAGAAAGATTACATCTGAAGATTCCATCACATAAGAAAAGAGTCTGCATTTCTGTAGATGCCTGGTTTTCACAGAGGAGAAGGCGGCGGTGCCTAGGATTTTTCCAGGTGGATAAGGTGGAAAGGTATCCCAGGTAAAGGGCATGACCCGTGGCAAGCGGCAGAGACCTGAGAAAGCAGTGACAGGGACACGGGGGGGGAGGGGGGGGCTCGGCAACGCGAGGCAGAGGCTCAGTCCTGGTGACTGCTACGCCTGGGTAAGGACTGTGCCGCTCGAATGAATACGAAAACAAGATCCAAAAATGTGCCATAAACTCCCTTTAACTCTAGAGACACACGTCGGCTGGGCGGGAGAAGATATTTCAAATAAATGCTAACCAGACAGACAGGCAAAACCAGCAAACATGGGTAGCCATCCTCAGGTCAGACAAAACAGACTTTGAGCTAAAAATGGTAGGAAGAGACAGAGAAGGTCATCATTTACCGATAAGGGGGTCAGTGCACCGAGACCTAACAACTGTAAACAGCCAGGCACTTCACATACGAGAACATCGTACCTAAAGCAAAAACAGGCACAACAAAACAGGCCTTTGGGGACTTTTCAGCAATGGACGGACTTGGAGAGATTAGTGTTGGACCACAGATTTGATCTTTGGAAGAGGCTCAGAGAACCCAGAGGAAAACCCAAGCGGGCTTCAGGGAGGAGATCGAGGAGGTCAGATCCTCCAGGATCAGCTAATCTTGCCGAGTTCAGGGTGGACCGGGGTGGCCAGAGGGGAGCAGGGGCTGCAGATGCGGGGAGTGGGGAGCAGGTGGTCCTGGAAGAGAAAGTAGAGCGGATCCAGGGTCACATCAAGAAAGCCACGTGGAGGCTAGCATTTGAACAGACTGTGCGTGTGCATAAATACTAAGCGGTAAAATTCTACTTAAAATGACAGTTTGAGGCTTGGTGTATTTGAGTTCAGTTGCTGCCTGCATGGCGTTGAGTGTTACTGTCTTTTCCTCCTCTCTGCTCTACCAACCCCTTCTTGCTTTTACTTTGAGTATTTGACGTTTAGTTGGAAGTCTGCGTGCAGTTCCGCCCACGTCCACTAGGGGGAAGCAAAGTATGCACTTTTATTTTTCCATCCAGGACATTGTCTCCCACGCAAATCATGCGCTTACGTTAAATATCCATGTTATGTGATTACAAGAGGGGAAGGTGCTTCCATATTTTTGGGAATCCGAAAACATCATGACGAGAAACTGTAATTGATCTGCAATCCCTTTGCCCTATCCACAGCTTCTTTAAAACCGTTTCTGTGGATGTATAGATCAGTTTTGCACCCTGGTGGCTCTATGCTGCGGTTCTGTTCAGCTTCTGCACCGGTTTCACCTACGACGGCATCACCCACGTTTTCCCACATTGTTCTAGAACTGTTGAATTTTCACTGAAAGCCTTAACAGCTGCAGTGTGCGGGGTCTGTCTCTCTGCAGGTGCAGGAAAGAGCCCAGCGGATAATCCCACGTAGGCAGTCACGCTTGTGGGTATATGCCCGCATCTCTGGTCCTTCCACGGCTGTATTCACAGAATTTAAATGCTGTGGTTAAAAGGAATGGACATTGTTTTAAGCCCTTCCTTTACCGGCACACAGTTACCTGGTCCGTGCTTGCTTCCTTACGTAGCGGGAGTCCCACCTGTGTGTGAGCAGGTATGTCCCATGGTCCCCTTGCCGAGCTGAGATGGGGCTCTGTTCACGTTAAAAAGAACCCTCTTAGTCTCATGATTTCACTTCCAAAGGTGTCACGGTAAATCAGCTCGGCCGAACCTTGGGAGGTAAGCTGATGTGCATAATCCAAATAATTTTTCTGGATTATGAAATCGCTTGATAGAGTCCATGGGAACAGCAAAAAGAGTCAGAAATGTGTGGTCAGCAGATGGCGCCCCAGAGATGAACACGGGCAGACAAAAACCATGGGCTCGTTTTCTTTCTGAGCCATCACTGGTTCTGAGGCAAATATCCTATGAGGACATTCAGGATGAACCAAACACATTCTTGAAGATAAAATGCAACATTCAGGGGCTTAGCAGGAACCCATGTGAGTCTAGAAAGTTAATAAGGTCCAAATTCTAACACTGGGCTGTGTTTATTCATGTTTGCCAGTTTACTGAGGAATTTCAGTATTTTTAGTGAGGGCCCCAGGAATAGTCATGAAAGGAAGGCTTCGCTTCTTTGTTTTTCTGTCTTTAGTGAGGCACTTCCTTACCCTACTGTGACGCATGCCGGATGGCAGGTCTGTGCCGGGAGGATGGATGTCCCTTCCATCCTACAGAACCATCAAGGACTGACAGAGAGTCTCCCAGAGATCTAACCCACCCCCATGAAACCCACAAATGGGACTTCCAGCCGGGAGGGGATGGGGGGGGTGTGTGCCTCTGGCCAGGCTGAAGAACCACATCGGCCTCTCTGTAGGCATCCTAACCATGGAGGCCCAGCATTGTGCCCGGCAAGCTCCAGGCAGCTGAGGCTTGAGCCCGGCGTGGAAGCATGGTGGGCCAGGCCTGAGCAGTCGTAGGAAATGGCGTTGTCTCCCTTCAGGTCCTCTTCCCTCGTCCCCCTGGAGGAGCAATGGGAGAGCCACCTGAAGGTCAATCAGGACCTCCACATCTAAGACCTGGACAAGGACAGCACATAAGACTAGAGCAGAAGAGCAGGGTGGGGTCCTGCCTGCAAAAGGGTTAGGACCGAGCCTGAAATCATGCACTAAGAACGGCTCTAAAACCCAGAGATGACAGAAAACCCACAGATCACGAGAGGCCTATTAAGACTCATTTGCCTAGGACAGAAGTGCAGTTTGACAACATATATTTCAAAGTGGTTATTGAAACAAAGACATATTTTCTACTTAGAGCCCAAGGAAGGGGGGCACCTCCAAAAACCAGTTAAATCTACGTATTAAAAAACCTGGCATAGGAATTTCCGTGTTTGAGGGTTGAAATTCACAAGCTGAGGTCCTGTGCTCAGAAAAGTTTGCCTGTTGGGTCCGCAAAGAGCATAGCATTAGAGTTACGGCACAGCCCGAACACAGTATAAGTTATGACATGATATAGTCAACACCGCAGTCTGGAGCCCGGGTTTCTCCCAAATCCTTGTGCTGAAATGCATCTCCAATGTGATGGGGTTTATAGGCAGGGCCCTTAGCAGGTAGAGGAGGAGGTGAATGAGACCAACACCCTTGTAAAAAGGGGCCCTACAGAGCTCCCTTACCCCTTCCATCCTGTGTGGGGATGGAAAAAAAAAAACAAAAAATGCCTATTCCTCCAGAAACAGATCTGCCTCTGCCTCTGGGATGCCTTGACTTCAAACTGGGGATATTAGAGGAAAAGTGGAAATTCTGGCGTTTTCTTCTCCCACTGGCACGGTACTCCGAATTTTGGTCTTCTCCAATCTGCCCACCACCCTTATTTAGTTAGTGCGTTTTATATTTTTTTATGATGGCAAAAGTATGCAACATTAAATTAACCGTCTCAGCCACTGTCATGTTCAGTATGAAGGCCGGGAGCGTTCGGCGGGTCTCGCATGTCGCCGCAGTGGCTTCAGAACTTTCGCCATGTCCCCAAACTTAAGCTCTTACCCTTTAGACACAAACCCTCCCTTTCCGCAGCCCCAGCCCCTGAGAGCCACCTGCTTTACTTTCCGTCTCTGTGAGCCTGACGTTACGAGCTTTAGATACTTGAAGCGGAACCGTCCAGTCTCTGTCTTTTTGTGACGTACGTATCGTCATGTTCTCAAGGTTTCAGCTGTGTTGTAGCCTGTGTTGGGATTTCCCGCTTTTAAAAGTTTCCATGATGTTGTGTGTAACGTATGCATCATGTTCTGTCTATCTGCTCATCAATAACTAGACGTTTGGGTTGCTTCCACCTCTTGGTTATTGTGAATTTCGCTGTGACGAGCGTGAATGCACAAACAACTCTTTGAGATCCTGCTTAGAATTCTTTGGGCGTGTACTCGGAAGCGGCATTGCTGAATGACGGGGTTTTTAGGAACCTCTCTACTGTTTTCCATAATGTTGGCACCATTTTACATTTCCCGGCGGGTGCAGGAGGGTCCCAGCTTCTCCACGTCCTCGGCAAGTCCTGTGGTTTCTGTCCCTTCGATAGCGGCCGTCCTAAATGCTGCGAGGTGACACCACTCACTAGGAAGTGTCCTCAAAAAGCCGCATCACGGATTTTGTTTTGGTTTTATTTCACGAAAGAAACGAGAGTGGGGAGCACCCATCCCATCCAAGCCAGGACGGGAGCAGCGTTGGGTTCTAATGATGACGACTCATGCAAGAAAAGGAGCATTTCCGTTTATTGATCAAAACCGCATTTTCCTTGGGATCGGAAATGCTTGCAGGTTTGTGAACAGTGATATGGATGCTTGAACCAGCCAAATGTAGCTTCCTGTGCCGCCCTCTGCTTATGTCTCCCTGGAAAAGTATTCTTATGTCAATAAAAGTGAACGGTGCTAGGCTATCGTAAAATTTATATATTTGGGACGTTATGCTTTAAGTCCTCCAGATTGAGGCAAGAATATGCTTTTATGGGGCACCTGGGTGGCTCAGTTTTTAAGCATCTTCCCTGGACTCAGGTCATAATTCCAGGGTCCCAGGATCGAGCCCCGCATCGGGTTCCCTGCTCGGCGGGAAGCCTGCTTCTCCCTCTCTCACTCCCCCTGCTTGTGTTCCCTCTCTGGCTGTGTTTCTGTCAAATAAATAAAATCTTAAAAAAATAAATAATATGCTTTAGGACTTGCTGAATGAATGGAGAAGGCTTCCATCTTATGAAGCTACCTGTGACGTACGACTTACGATGGGTAATCCTCTTGAAGACACTGCTTTTTATGAGCTAAGTCAATCCAGACAGAGTATGTCCTTCCCCCTCTGTGACACTTAGTAACACGGTTAGCAGTGAAACCCTCCACAAGTCTTTTGGGCGTAATTCACAAAGCCAAGCATAGTAGTAAAATTCAAGTAGATTAGAGGAAACTTCTATTTTATCGAGTATACTCTATTTTGGGAACTGGTCGATAGCCCGCAGCTGGCCTCCACAACCGGATGCCCCTCAGAAGGGGGAAGAGTTAGCTTGTCGTCTGTCATTTTTAAGGAACATTTAAATTCATTTTGGAATTTATGAGCAAAGGCGTTTTATTTCCCCAGGAAAGATTTGGTTTTATTTGTCTAAATACTCCCTAAGGCGCCTATGAATTGCTGGCAGGGGCCTGCCTGCTCACATCTGCTCACTTCTGTGAACTGTCTCCCAGTTACTGAGGTGCTTCCAGAAGGAATGCTCCCCTCCCGGGGGCAGAAATAGCACCCGTGAGAGGAAGAGGGGATCTCCGGAGCAGAGAGAACCACAGATGTGAGACTAGTCCTGTTCTAGAATATCCAGACTCTGTACTCCCTCAGGGCTAAGTCTGTAAACCACATCATTCCCCTCACTATTCAAAATGGTATCGTTTTTACATTGAGGTTAAATTTGTATTTTTAGCAAATTAATACATGGAAATGGTTTAAAAAGTTAAAAAGATGAATTGCTTTTTAGAATAAAAAACCATAATCCCCTATCCTAGTCCTGCCTGACTCTCCGCACAGAAAACTGCTTTTAACTATTTGTTTACCTTTAAAAAAGAAAAGATTTTATTTGTTTATTTGAGAGAGAGGGTGCAAGCACGGATGGGGGGCACAGGGAGAAGTGGACCCCCCACTGAGCAGGGAGTCTGACATGGGGCTCGGTCCCAGGACCCTAGGATCATGAGCTGCCTCCCTCACCGCCCCCTCCTGAGGTGCGTTCTGGGCCCCCTACCCCACACCACAGCCCCAGCCCTGTTCTCTCCGTCTCGCACAACTGCTGTCAAGTCAGACCAATGTCCGGCGTTTTCTTGGTCATCAGGACGTGACTGTTGCTCCCTGCCATGCAGCCTCCTCACCCAACACGGCGTCTCTCTTGCATTACTTCACTGGTTGGTGGGCACTCCCTTACAAAGACGGCGCCCAATGAGCTAACCTGCTCAGCCTTCCTGACTTTGCCCGGTCCTCCCCTCCTGAGTCGGGGCTAGGCTGACCAAGAATGTGGGAGAAATGATCCTCTGAGCCTTCTGAGGCTGTTGTAAGGAGTCTTGGAGCTTTAGCCCGAGTCCCTCCAGCACCTGCCCTGGGGGAAGCGGCTGGTTGGCGTGGGGAAGGCCCGTGAGCGTGGGGAGAGGCCGTGCGGACCGTAAGTGATGCCTCCTCAGGCTCTTCTCAGGCTGTCCCACTGGCAGCCGGGCACAGACGCTCCAGAGAAATGGCTTCTCGTGTGACCACTCCGAGGCGTCCGGGGACCCCGGTCGCTGCCCATGTCTGCCCGTCACCACATGGGAGGCCCCCACGCGAGTCCTGCTGAGCCCACGGGACCTTGGGTGACAGGAGTCAGTGATGTTCAGCCACGAGGATTCGGGGTTTATCCCATGGTAGCAGCTACTGGACACACCGAGGTTCTCTCAGTCCGGACGCATCTATCGCTCCCAAACCCTCTGGCCAAGTGGGAAAGTTCCTTCAAGCCGACTCAAGGACACTGGGCACTCGGGCTGTTTTCCCCTGAAGATATGCCCTCGAGAGCTTCCGTCCTCCTCTAGCTTCATGTCTTTTCTCAGGCCCAAAGCACGGGCGGAATGCTGGGCCTCCTTTCACTTGGGTCCTGAGGTTTCTCTTTTCCTCTGTCCTTTGTCAGTTCCTGGCTCCTGACCTGTGTCTTTGTCTCCCTTTCTTCAAGAATATGACATCTTCTGTCTTCCTTCAAAGGGTTAGTCATGGTTCATCTGAAGCTCTCTTTGGCCCCTCCATCTCTCTCTTCTTAAAGAGTTCTGCGCTGTTTCTTTTTCCTGTTTGTCTTTGTTCTCAGAGGTTTTGCTCTGTGCTCTGTCATGGGGTTCTCCTTAAGTCTGGTGACACTTAAGTTTCGGTTTTTATGTAAGAGGCACTACAAGATCGACTGTTAATTCCATGGGTGTTTATTGGCGTGTCAGTTGCCGAAGTGCAGGGCGTGGGGGTAGTGGGCAGCCTGACCGTCTCATCCGCAGGACTCGTGTCTGAGCTGTGACGTCACCTTTCTTGGTGGGGATGTGCTGGGGCCGGGGAGGGAGGTGATGACAAGTCCGTCTGCCGGCATCTTAGAAACGAAGGGCAGAAGAAGCAAAGGTGATACGATGCTGCCAACTACAATTCTCAGAAGCAGGTGATAGCAAGAAAATCCTGATTCCAAAGCTGGGAAAATGAACGTGTGAGTGTTGACAGACACAGTGATTTCCCTCTTCAGCATGTGCCTTGTCCACATCCCCAAGCTCCATGGCCAGGGCTCCTCCAGCTCAGTGTCTTTTGAGGATGAATAGCTTCTTTAAAACCAATCATCCTGTGTCTCATCACACTTCTCTACTTCTCAATTGGATGGAGCAGTGATCCCAGTTTCTGAGCTCTTCTGGGTCTGGCTTGCTCCTCCTGGTTCCCTCTGCAGGCTGTGCCAGCCTTTACCCTCCTCTGCTCACTGTCTGTCTCCCACGGTCTTCTAGTTTGCTACCAAATTCCCCCTGTTTCTTTGTGTCCCCGCAGTTTTATGTTCTATATTCATTGTGATCAGTTTAGAGTGTTTCTCAGGAACAGAGATAAGATGTGCTTCACACACCTTACATTTAGCCAGAAGATTCAGGATTCAAAGCACTGCACACTTCTAAAATTGCCAAGAGCAAAGTCCAAAGACAAATGAAAAACCAGGACTACACCCTAGCTCATTTAACAAAACTGATTGCTTTAATGTATAAAGAGCTCCTGCAAATAAATGACAAAGAAAATAACTGAATTTTAAATATAAGAAAAGATACTCAGTATAATTCATAGTAAGAAGAGAATGCAATTAGCCTATAAAGTTTGGAAAGGCAGGGAAGTTATATCACACACAGCATTGATGATGTGTGGAGGAAAGGTGTTTTCAAGCTTTCCTTGAGAGGAGGGAAGCTGGAATGGCATCCAGGAAAGACAATAGGGAAAGACTGTCAGGTTCAAGAATATACTCAGCCTTTGGCTCAACATTTCCATTTTGAGGAATTCATTCTATTTCTCTACTTGAATATGTGCAAAATAATTGAAATTTGAAAAGACAGCTTTCTTTGCATTTGCAAAAATTAGAGGCATCCACTAGGAACTGGTTTAGTAAACAATACTATGTGCACACCGTAGAATATTAAGCCAGCCTAGCAACGACATGGTTGGAACTAGAAGGCATTATGCTAAGTGAAATCGGTCAGAGAAAGACAATTATCATATAATCTCACTCGCATGTGGAAATTAAGATACAGAACAGACGAACATATGGGAGGAGGGGGAGAAAAGAGGGAAGCAAAACATAAGAGTCTCTTAATGACAGAGAACAAACACCATGGATGGAAGGAGGTAGGAGGAAGATGGACGGGGGGATGGGCATTAAGGAGTGCACCTGCTATGATGAGCACTGGGGGTTACAGGTGAGTGATGAATCACTCAGTTCTTCTGAAACCAATACCGCGCTGTATGTAATGAAGCAGAATTTAAATAAAAATTTGCAGGAACAAAGGAGAAAAATAAGCCAGTAAAAAAAAGAAGAATCTGTTTATTTAATATGTGAGCATTCAAAACATATTTCTGAGAGAGAAAAGCAAGGTGCCGGATGGTGGATATTGTGTTACTGTTCTTATAAAAGGCAAAAAGAAACTCCCAAGAAATGAGAAAGGGCTGTTCGGCCGGTCCTGGCGCCCAAAGCTGCAGATTTCCAAGACTCATTCTGCTCCCACAGCCGACATAATGCCATGAGGACATGGTGAGAAAAAGGGTCATTTTGTCAGGACGATGTTTTTCTCAGTCCTTTGGAGCACTGGAGAATGAACGGGGTCCTGGCTCACCCCAGTGACACATTCCTGAACTTGGAAGGACAGTGACCCAGGGATACTGATCTCCTTAGTGACATCACAGACCTCAGGGAATATACTGGGGACCGTGTTTGTCTCATTCTGGTGCAGATAAAAAAAAAAAAAAGAAGAAGAAGATACTCCTCAAATGTAAAGGCAGGGTTTTAAAAACATAGCCATCAGTTCTGAAATGGAAAATGTTAAAAAGGAATAACACCTGGAAAGTAATTCCTTTGAAGGGTCAGTAGCGTGGAATGATGTCCTCGCACAGAGATGCTGACCCGATGATGCGAAGGGCATCCTGGGCCCCGGAAGGGTCTCTAGCCTCCCGGGTTGGGTCATGGCCCCATTAAATTAAGCTACCAGCAGAGGCAAGGGTGGAGGGTGATCCCAGCAGCGGGCTCCAGGGTGGAGCTGTGGACCCTCCGAGACACGTCAGCCCAAGGACAGATGTCCCGGGCACCCTCCGTGCCCAGCACTGGCTTCTGCACCTTGACGACACCGCTAATCCAAGTACCCACAGCCCCCACTTTTAACCTAACCCTGGGATTTTAGACAAAGGCGAAAATAGCGGCATGATTAAAACACATCCAGCCCAGCGACCCAGATGTATTTTAGATTGTCAATCTATGTTCCTTTTAGATTGTCAATCTTTAGCCTTAATTTTTTTTTTTTATCTCTTTGGGAGAAAGGCAAAAATTTAGTTAACAAGGAATATTTAGTCCCGATTTCTTGACCTAACCTTATACACTCACATACTGGATTGCAATTGTGGTCTAGAGGACGCAGGCTTCACAAGAGACATCGGGCTTTAGAAGCAGCCTGCTGCGCCCAGGTCTGTGCAGCGTGTGTGAGCCATAGCCCACCCGACGGCCAGCCAGGGGCCTCCCCTCTGAGAGGCTCACCTGGACGCTCCAGATGGCTGAGAAATCGCGCAGGTGTTAGTTGATTCCAAAGGATCCACCATGGCTAATAGCCCGTAAGATGTTCATAGAGAAATGTTTTCAAAGGGGAAAGGAAGCACCTAACGCCTGATCATAAGAGGCAAATCTTAAAAATGGATTATTATAAAACTATCCGTAACAGATCAAGATAACAAAAAATTGACCACTTAGGCAAAATGGTTTTCTTTGCTATTTGCTTCTCCATTCCCTGATGGATGCTGGAATTCCCTTAGGAACTTGCCTCACACAGACGTTGACAGGCTTGTGCCTATTGTGATGGAGAACATGGGATGAGGACAGGTCAGGGCACGTGCGTTATACTCGGGGGACTCAGTGTGGGGCTGGGCCCATGGGGCTGGTCTCGGTGGTCCTTCCGGGGTCCCTGGGGGCTCCACAGCAGGGGGAGCGTGGGGGTGGGGTGGTGGCCTACTCGTGTCTCTTCTATGGAACTTGGGGCAGCAGTGCCTGCCCTTGGAGACGTCGGTTTCTCCAAACTCCAAGCCCCCACGGAGAACTGAGCTGAGTGGCTCATTTTGGACGCCCGCCATCAAGGCCACTTGTAGCTCCAAAAAATTCCCAAGACCTGATGACTGAGGACCACATGCAGCTCTCTGTCTGCTACGAACACTCTTACGTTATGTGTGTCCGATACTCCGTCCTTGAAACCTCAGCAAATGTTTTCTCTGTTAGTCTTCTCGGCTCCCAGACAATGCTCTGCTCCTAGCACTTGTTGTTTTGTTTTGTTTTGTTTTTGTTTTGACAAACCATTTCTTCGGGTGTATTTCCCCTTTTCGAATATGTCCACCTTTTCATAAGGTGAATATGATAGCTAAGAAAACAATATGCTCTAGAAGGTACTTAGCAAGATATTTGATTTTAGCCCAACTCAGTGATGAGAAGTATGCTCGAAGTGCCCCTTCCGCGTGATGATCGTCTAGGCTGCTGAGATTGTGTTCCCGGTCATTAGTTAATGGAAGGTACTTACCACAGAGCAGGAAATGGTCTTGCTGAGGAAGAGGGAAATCGAATTACATGATAGAGAATGCAGTTCCTGTGCTAAGGAGGGACAGTCTGGTCCAGGGGACAGCTGGTGCCCAAGCTCAGTGGTATCGTTTCCACGACACACGTCCATGGTGGACGGAAAGTGATGCCCCATCACACGGGGCAGCCAGACAGCATGCGCACACTTTGAAATGAACATCGTTGGCCTCCTCGTGTCCATGTATAATCGTGTGACACACTCAGTGTGAGTGTGCAAGAGTGTGGACCCTTATATCACGGGAATAAGATACTGGAGAAGGCGCGAACTACGGCTCAATGAAGTTGTTGAGTAAGTGAAGGTAAGTCCCCCGGAGGGGAGGGAATTCTGGGTCTAAGCGCACGACACCCCGGGGGCCCAGACGCCGCTGCTTCCCTCTCCCACCCCCTGTACCCAATCTGGTCCACAGGGTGGCTCGCCCAGGTGGCCTGCCTGGTTCCCCTTGGCTGACCTTGAGTTGTGTCGCCTGACCCCGAAACAAGAATCCTTGCTGACCGGGCTGACGAAGTTCAGGTTCGCTGAGGCGTGTTGGTCTAGACGGAAGCACCTTGAGGTGAGACCTCACCTGGGCACAGCTGGACTCAGTGCTCTCCTGGATGGTAGCCAGGTCCTCTACTGATGCCCAGATCTGTCCACGCCATTTTAGTTGCAACAGAATCTCACCCTCCTTTTCTTGGACGCAGGGGTTTCACACGACCATCTCCTTCCAGCATTCTCCATCACCCCGTAGAGAGGTTTTTGCTGAGGATGAGGTCATTTTTGTCCGGGACACCACTGTCCTCCCATCCCCCTCCCCCAGGCAGGGGCTCTCGGGCTCCCCCTGCCAAGAGGCCACCGATAAGTCCCTGGCATGCAGGGCATCTGGGGAGAAGGGGCTGAACCGTGTTTGGAGCCCCTCTTACAGGTTCCCTGTGTCCGTGCTTTTCCCTCCGCCCCGACCTGGTCATGTGGAGAGCCGTTCTGCCCCTCTATCTGGAGCCACCGCGTCTGTCCTCCCTGACTCGCCTCCCCGGACACCCAGAACCAAGCCTCGGGGACTCGCCCTCAGAGCCAGCACCCCCCCACGCAGGCACAGCACCAGCGGCTGGGGGTCTCGGTCGACACCCCCCCCATCCTCACGGCCACTATGCAGGCCTGCCTCGGACGCGGGCTGTCGGGACGGCGTTCCGGGAGCTTGGGGAGAGCAGAGGCAGTATGCCAAGAGCACTGGCTGAAGCTCTGGGGAAGGGCTCATTGCATGAGGGGCCTCGGTGCCGCTCTGCCAGAGCACAGGGTGGTCTCCGTGTGTCTCCGGGGGGCTCTTAGCGGGAGCTGAGCTCTCAGGAAGCTGGAAAGCAAACACATGCCCGGGGGCAGGTTGATCAGACATCCAGAGAGGGACCGGGGGCTCTGCCTTCCTCAGTGCTTGGTTTCATCTAGAGATGAAGGGTCGCAGGATTCCAAGGGCAGGCCCTGCAGGGACGGAGCAGTTCTGTGGCTAGCTCTCTATTCTTTTTCCCCTGTAGAATCAGCTGCGCTTTGTTTCTTTTTTGGCACTTTTAGGCTTGTTTTCAAAGCGGCTGTGTGGCAGGCCGTGTAGACACAGGGTTGGGGGGCTCAGAGCACCTACAGCCAGACCAGGAGACCCCCTCGGAGCGCCTCCCTTTCTCTCGTACTGGGGTGGATGCCCGAGCATGCCCAGGGGATCAGGGAGGAACGAGTCAGGCACACACACTCCTGGCAAAGGGGTTGGCGTGCGACGGTGAACCGATTCATCAGTCCAGACTCCCCATGAAGTACACCACTATCTAATATAGTAAAATCAGGTTATCCATAAAATAGTGCATCCTGACCACCAGGGACGGGCCGCCCATACCGGTTTCTCCGAAATGGCCCACACAGGACCAGGAAGAGCTACGGTTCCCTATCTGGCTCAGAGCACATGTCCTTCTAGAAGTGCCAGTGCCAACTTGTCCTGCTTCCTCATGTTTGAGGACACCCGCCTTGCTCTCCTTATGCCTGACCGAGGGAAGGGTGTGATGGGGCCCTCACTCTTTCTGGGTCAAAGCTGATATACATTATACACGCTGTCCTATAGTTTTGGTTTATCTTCTACTACCTTTCAAATGGCCCACTATAGAAATGATATGTCAGCATTCCAAAGAAACTCACTTAATTGCTAATTATTTCCTTTTGATATTCTAACCGCAGGAGCCAAAGTCACATGTCGTGCTGCTGGTGAGTAAGGCAGAATGGGTGTGGAAAGAAAGTTTCTAGTGATAAACTCTGCAGAATGATTTGTAAGCCAAAAAAATGCGTTTCAATTAGGAAATACTTGTATACATAAGAAACAGAGGTAGTTGTGAAATGTTGACTCAAATGCTCCCTTCCCTTGACTCCCTTTTGCTCAGGACCCTCTCCGACTCCAGCACCTGGGCAGAAGGGGACAGGGCCCCACAGGGAAGCTGTCTCCGCAGGATCTAGATAAACATATGGAATTGATAGCTTTTCAGTTAAAATAAAAGCTGGTGCCCAGGAATAATGCAGGAGGATTTAAGATTCACGTGTTCTTCGTACATCCGAGAACATCGTGTGTAAAACCCCAGCTATGTTCCTAACGTGGACACCGGCCCACAACCACGGAAGTCAGGGCGTGTGTCGCCCCCACCCCCCCCGTCCATCCGGCCGCCTGCAGGTGCCCGTCCGGAGACCACAGCTCTGTGCCCAGGTCCTGACCCTCGGCCCTGCCTGACAGCGGAGTGCAAACGAGATCAGAGGCTCCTGAGAGGTGTTTCAAAAGACCTCTTTATCTTCGTGATACAAAGAGAACTCCCCCTTTCAAGGATGGAAGGTGGCCAAAAACCAAACCAAACCAAACCAAAGCAACAATAAAAACACATTAAGCGGTAAAGTGGTAAAGAAATAATTCTAAGACCGAAAATCTATTTATAAATGGTGCACATGGCCGGGAAGAGAAGAGGGGGTCGCACAGCGTAGGAGTCAGATGTGTGGACGTGCACTCTGGCCCACAACGCCTGCTGTTCACAGAAGCACGTCATGAGCTCTCCAAGGTGCTGGGCTCACAGAGTCACCTGTGCCCTGGGCCGGGGGTGCAGACAGGGGAAGGTTGTGCTTCCTCTGGCCTCCCTGGTCCTCTGCCACCTGCTGGGAGGGGGGGACAGCGGTCATGGTGGTGCCAAGCCTCAGGTCCCGGAGCTGCATCCAAACTTCCACCGTCCCTAGCTTTCCTTTTCTTCTAGATCACTTTTCCCGCAAAGCCAGCGTGCTCCTGTGTAGGGACCTGCCTTCCACACTGACCCCCAATCGCTGAGTGATCTACTCACCCTCCCAACTCTTCAAGCCCACCTTCCAGGCCTGCTCACACAAGACCCTTGCAGCTGAATGAGCCCACCCGCCCCAAAGCGCAGAGAAGAGCCTTTGGTCGCCTGCGGTGGAAACGAGGCCAGCAGATGCAAGCTCATCGGGAAGACACTGGGACGGTCTGATGATGCCACAAGGACCACGTTTTTGAATTAAATGTCTTGGAAGACTTAAAGTTGTTTATCATCATGTATCATTCATGGATACTACTATGTTATGACATCTGTCACAATCTTCTGAAAGCAGACGAGCAGTGGCTCTGGATCAGAGTTCCCCTTGCCCGCGCATCCTGCTGCTGCTCTCTGAGTGCATTGGGGTCCACTCCCCGTTTCCCGATGAGTTTTAGGACTGCGTTACTCATTTTACTCATCTAACTGAAATTCCCCTCTAAAGTTTCCCCTTGAAGACGAGGAAGGAAAGGCAAGATGGAGTTAGATAACAAAAGTCCTCTTATTATAGTTTTAATAATTGTGTCTTATAGTCAAGACGACATCACATGTTTTTAGCAGGTGGGTCCTGGTCAGAAACCCTGTAGGTCCCTGGGAGCAGCTCCTGCCCGTCCTCAGCAGCTTGTCTCCTCTGGGCAGCTTCTGAGGATCTCACAGCAGACAGCTGTCCCCAACCCTGTGCCTTCGCCGGGGTTTCAGCTGTGTGGAGCCCTGTGCTATGTGTGACTGTTTCACTGACTGTTCCCGTTGCACATTTTGGGATTCATTTATGTTGAAATTCAGTAACTTTAGCCCTCTTGCTTTGTTCTTTTTCAAAGTTATTTCAGTTATTCTCTGCCTTTTCCATTTTCTTATGGATTTTACAGTCAGGAGACCAATTTCTACGGAAAGCTCCCTGGGATTTTGATAGGGATTGTGTTGTATGTAGGGTCATGATCGGAGAGAACAGACATGCAAACAATGCTGGCTTGTGTGTCTCCCCACTCACTCATTTAACGACCCTAACCAACGATCTGCCGTCTACAGTGTGTCACAGGCCTTTTCCTAGGTATTTTGGTATTTTATTTTTTTATGCCACTGCAGTTGGTAGTGTCTTTTTTTTTTTTTACATTTTAGTTTCCAATTGTTATTTGTCAGCTTATAGAAATAATTTTTTTTCTATATATTGATCTGGTATCCTACAACCTTGCTAAACTAAGTTATTAATTCTAGAAGCTTGATTGTTGATTCCTTCAGATTGTCAGTGTGTCAAGTTTTCTGATTCTTCCTTCTTTTTTTTTTTTTAAGATTTTATTTGAGAGAGAGAGCATGAGTAACAGCAGAGAGAGGGAGAAGCAGGCTCCCTGCTGACCAGAGAGCCCGAGGTGGGGCTTCATCCCAGGACCCTGAGATCATGACCTGAGCCAAAAGCAGATCATCAACTAATTGAGCCACCCAGACACCCCTGATTCTTCCTTCTAATTAAGTTTGCTGATGAATCTTTCTGATAAATTTTACAATTCGGTTACTGTAGTCTCAGTTCCTGAATTTCTATTTGGTTCTTTTTAATAATCTTTTTCCTTTGTTGGTATCATTTCTTCATGAATCATTTGCCTGATTTCATTTAGTTGTCTGTGTCGTGTCCTAGCTCACCAATCATCTCTAAGACAGATACTTTGAACTCTTCATCAGTAATTAATATCTCCCATTTCTTTAAAATCAGTTTCTGGAGATTTATTTTATCCCTTTATTTGGACCATAATTTTTTGTTTCTCTGTGTGCCTTGGGATCCTCTGTTGAGACTTGGGCATTTGGAAAAAAAACAGCCGCCTCTCTCTGCCCTTACAGACTGGCTTGATATACGGGGAGACCTTCACCAATCATCACGGCCAGAGATTCCGGGGTCCTCTGAACCCTTTTGGGGGACTTGTCCTACCTTGGTTAATGCAAGTAAATGCCAGGGAAAGAGGCTGGCCCGTTCCCAAGATCCCGTAATCTCTTGCTCCACCTGGTGTCTTCCCTTGGTACTGCGGCATCTCTGGTGGGACCGCCACTGTCCTCGGAGGTCCCCCGCCTGGCATCCCAATTCTACCTCCGTCCCCTTTGGCTCTGCAAGCCAGGTGAGATGGAAACCAGTTCCTGTGCCAGGGCCAACACTGGTTTTATCCTAAACATGAGGCACATTCTACTCTATATTCATCCTGAGAGAAAGCCAGGCGTTAAGGGGTTTCTCCCAATTGTGGGGCATGATTCTGGGAAGTGGGAGAGACCAGGGCAGGCAAATAAATGGACTTGCTCACCTGCTTCTTTGTTCTGTGCTCCCCTGGGGTGCTCAGCCACCTGTCTGGCGCCAGAAGCTCTCACAAAGGACATTTAATCCATATATTGTCTTTAAGTTTCTCTCTTTACAGAAGAATGAGAGCCTGGGGCTTCCTACTCTGCCATCTTGCTGTTTTATTTTATTAGTGTTTGTATTACGTTATATTTCTTATGATTGCTCATCATGAGACTTGTTTTGCTACCTTATTTAATGA
This sequence comes from Spilogale gracilis, assembly GCA_004023965.1. Taxonomy (NCBI): domain Eukaryota; kingdom Metazoa; phylum Chordata; class Mammalia; order Carnivora; family Mephitidae; genus Spilogale; species Spilogale gracilis. The sequence continues at coordinate 1,195 of PITA01021678.1, read as the reverse complement.
ATTCTGTTTTTTTTTTTAATTGCACTGTGTGTATTTCATTTTCCACATTTAGGGAAGCTATACATTCTATTTTTATTCTTCTGATAAACATTTCTGACTTATTCAGATGCACTGTTGTTTTTTCCAATAACTTCAAAAGCTTATAAATATCTAAAGTTTCCCCCTCAATGAAAGGATCCCTTCATTATGCTCATCTCTCTCTCTTTTCTCCCCTAATACTCACCAGACAATGATTTTGCTCTTTTTCAACATTTTTAGTTCTGGGTCTATTTTTTATTTTAAAGTGACCTTGCCAATTTATAAGAGTCGCATACAAACTTGTTTGATTATAAATACCTATCAATTAAAAAATCACAGTCATTAATTTATAAAATATATGCTGATGCTTTTTATACTTACTATATAGAAATAAACTACTCTCAAAGTACTAGAAATAAGAATCAGATTGTAACTATGAATTAAATGTTTTTCTTTCTAAATTCAGTGGTTTCTTTCCCGCTATCCTAGGATACATAGAGAACACTTAGCAAAGCCCAGTAAACTTCCCCAGGTTTTTTAGGTATTATTTTCTTAAATATGTGATTCTTATCTCATTTCTTTGAGAATGTAGTCATCTTTTTCCTGAAATAGTTCCCTTAAAGTGTGTTTTCAATGACAGTCTCCAATGCAGTTTCCCACGACTTTTAGTCTGCATGACAGAGACTTTTATTCTGTGTCTACATTTAGCTGGAAGCTTAACTGGATAATAAATTATGTAATAAATTATATGTCATATTGCTGATGAGAATTCTGATGTTAACCCAAATTTTCCATTTTTTTCTTTTCCCTTATCTCAGAGAGCTTTCTGAATTCTTTCCATAACTGTACTTTTAAAATCTCCAGCGCTATGTATTATTTTTGTGACTCGTTGTGGTTTTTTATTTTTTTTATTCTTTTTTTTTTTTATTTATTTATTTATTTATTTATTTATTTATTTATTTATTTATTTATTTATTATTTTTTTTCCCATTCCCAACACCCAGTGCTCCACGCTCTAGGCGCCCCCAGTACCCACCACCAGGCTCTCCCATCCCCCCACCCCCTCCCTCCAAGTCCCTCAGTTTGTTTCTGTGTCCAAAGTCTCTGTTGTTTCGTTTCCCTCCCTAGATTACCCTAGTTACCATTTCCTTTCCTTCTCCCACTGTTCTCCAGGGTA
>PITA01021677.1:0-32142 GCA_004023965.1 Spilogale gracilis | reverse complement strand
TGGTGATGGTGGTGATGGTGATGATGATGGTGGTGGTGGTTATGATGATGGTGGTGATGGAGATGATGGTGATGGAGATGATTATGTTGGTGGTGGAGATGATGGTAATGGTGATGGTGGTGATGGTGATGATGATGGTGGTGGTGGTTATGATGATGGTGGTGATGGAGATGATGGTGATGGAGATGATTATGTTGGTGGTGGAGATGATGGTAATGGTGATGGTGGTGATGGTGATGATGATGGTGGTGGTGGTTATGATGATGGTAATGATGAATAAGTGCACATTCCAGACCCTTTTCTACCATCACATTGAATCTTCACAACAGCTCCACGCAGTAATTCTATTCTTTTCATTTTACCACTGGGGACACAGAGAGGCTGAGTAGCTCACCCATTTGCAGAGCCTGGGTTCAATCCCAGGCAGTCAAACTCTAAGAACTGTGTTCTGGGCCATGACAATGTGTTACGTCCCTGGTACAGATAAATAGTCTCAGGCAGAGAATCATGTCAGCCAAGGTGGTGAATCTCTGGAGTTGCATTTAGCAACTAAAAATACTGAGTGCATGCTAAATAGGCAAGGCTGGGTTTATTCAGTGTTGTGTTTGTTAAATATTTGATCTGGGAGAATTAAATGGCATCTTCTCTCTAGAGAACTGAAGCTGATGAGCCCAGAAATAAAGTTGATGAAAATAGCCCTAATTGTAATCATACTCAAATATGTACAGTTTACAAAACTCATCCATATATGTTGTTTTGTTCAATCCTCTGTTTAAATGATGCTCACCAGTCCTCCCTCTGCCCTCCACATTTTGTCCCCACAGCTGCATCCTTGAATTAGGCTTCATAATTGCTGGTCTACACTTTTGCTGCAGCCCCCAAAGCCCTTTTTTCTGTCTATCCACCTGTCCACGCCACTTGAATGCTGCCTCCGGAGGCTGCCTCACTACTAATAATGGCAGTCATATTAAATGAGCATTTACCTTGCGCCAGACAGCCCGCTGAATGCCAGGTGTGGATTACATCATCTGCTCTTTTGCATAACTCTGGGTTGTATATTTTTATTACCACCTTCCCTATTTTGTGAATGAAGACCACAAAGCTTAGCGAAGTTGCATAATTTACCCAAGAGTACACAACTTAGAGACACAGAGATGGGATTTGAATGTAGCAGGCTGGTTCCCTAGCTTCCAAATCATTGAACGACCTGATTCCCATCAGCAATCCAGCCTGATCGGTCGCTGCCCTCCCTGGACTGCTGTGGGCCCTTCTGCCCATGTGTCACAGACACTTCAACATGGCGGTCAAATCCCTTAAAACCAGTTCATGACTCATCTCCTAGACTCTCCTTCCTACATCATCTCATTCCCATTCACCCCACTCTCCAGCCACTCCAGAGTCCCAACTCACATCATCCCAGTGCTACACTTCAGCCTGTTCTGCTCCTCCCCTGATCACACAATGCCTCTCCAGTCAAATCCCTACACAGCCTTGAAGATCCAGCCCCACAGTCCTGTCCATCCTAAAGCCATGGGTGGTTTTTTGCTCCCTGCTTTGGGCACTGTCAAGGTATTCCATTCCTACTTGGATTTAACCTTGTCACGTTGTGTTGTTTAAGACACTGGAGAAGAACATGGACTATGGACTCAGAATGTCTAGGTCCACGTGCAGCTTTTGCTACTACTGACTCTGTGTGACCACGCTCAGGTGATTTTGTCTTTTTGCTTATTGGCACCCATACTTGCAGAATGGCTCTGATGACAGGGTTGCCTGCTCTCCCGGGGCTATTCTACTGATGCAGAAACTTTCTGGATTACTAAGGAGGTGAGGAGAGAGGTTGTCCCAGCTCACCTGGCCACTTCTCAACCTTCTCCCAGGTGTGGCCATGCACCTAAGGTTTCTGCTGCATTTGCTCGAGAGCCAGAAGAGGCCCAGGTGTCTATAAGAATTTTCTGGCAAGGGCATGGACTGTGCAGGTTTTATCTGAAAGGAGACATAAGCTCCAAAGAAATAGGGTCACGGGGCCATAAGAAACAAGCTTCTCAGGGACCTGGCAGGTCCTTGGTTTCATGAGGGAGGTCTAATCTCATCATGTGCAGGGGCTGGGATGGGATCTTCTTCAGCCAGTCCATGACCTACCTGGGTGTCTGCAGAGGGGTCACAAGACAGCTCTGAGACTCACTGACACAACACCTGGGACAGAATAAGAGCTTTATAAATGTTACGTATTTTTAATCTCAGGAACGGTACAGATCGCTTGAGGCATCTCCCCATGGTCTCATTGGGTTGAGAACTGGGGTCATCTCCGTAGCTACAAAAGAACAGTTTGCGGAAGCAAAGGGTCCTCCTGGCATTTGAAATGACTGATGAGAAACGTGTGTGCGCATGTGCACCCGAACCCCATCTAGTGAACACCCCTCTGCTGCACGCACACAGATACACATGCACACACAGGCACACACATGCACACAGCCTGGGTGCAGCTGTTTCTCCCTCCATCTTACTCACAGCTGCATCTCTGCCATCCTCTCTGCCTCGCCTCTCTGTTCCAACTCATGCCAGTTGGGTATCTCACATCCTTTCCACACCCACCAACACATTTCTAGCTCTTTCCTTTCCATCCATTTCTGAGTCACCCACCACCCCCAGCCCAGTGCCAGGGACTTTCAGAAACTCTAGTCTTCTTTAATGGAGGGGAGACATTGCCATGTCCAGCTAGACAGAGAGAGCTACCACGGGGTAGCACCACCATCTCCGCATGATGTTCTCAGTTGGGGTGAGAGCAAAAGCTTAGCTCTGTTCCCTGATGAGGGCTGAAGGCTCATCTCACTTGGGGCTCTGGACCTTGCCTGTGTGGGCTCCTTTGCCTAGAGCTGTCATCACCCCACCTCCTCTTCACTTTTCTAACTCCTCCACCCATTTCAAGACTCTTCCTAGACATTTGCACCTCCAGGAAACCTCCTCTGGTCCCCAGACTGCATTAGGTGTCTCCTCTGGACTCTGTTTCCCCCCTTTAGAGCACTCAAGATACCGAATCATGATTGCCTGACTTGTTTACCGCATTATTTCCGTGACCTTCCACATAGAAGCCCCTCAATCTGTAGTTGTTTAAATGAATGCTGAAAAGATGGCTCTCCTCCCCCCAAGTGAAGTACAACGGTGTAATTCTGGATGATTTTCCAGAAAGCCTCCCCAACCCACTCCTTTTCCCAGGGGTAGCCACAGCAGGCTGCTGTCCTCCTTGGAGTTTTCCAGCTCATATCATATAGGGCCCCACTACAGCGATGCAGTACGTGTCTGAGAATCCAGTTCCACTCATCTTTGCCCAACCTGATCCCAAGCTGTCCTATAGCCTTAGCCCCTGCAGGCTGAGCCTGAGCTCACACAGCCCAAAGCTGTCTGCTGACTCCATGGGTGAATTCTCAGTGGGCTTGGGCAGGAACAGGGTGAGGGTCCAGTGGGGGCCTATGAGCTCTTCCCCTTCTCTTTTTCCAGGTATAGAAATGTTTTCCTCTCAGCATGAAATGGGCTACTGGGTCCTTCCCTCTCCTGGACTGATTGTAGCCAGGGAAAGGGGACCCACGGTATTCTCTCTTCTAGGCCACTGGGAGGCCATCCTATTATGGTTTGTCTCTTATAGACTCTTTTGAGAAACCTGCCATCATAGATCACCAGAGTTTGGGTCCTAGAAGGATAATGTTCTGTTGTACAAACAAACATGCTTTCTGCCCATTGTTATCCAAACATTGCCTTTTGTAGCGATCTTTGATGACAGATTTTTTTTTAAACTCAAGAGCCATGGAAGAGCTTGGCAGCTTCTATTCTCCAAAGATATATCTATCCATATATATAGAACACACACACACATACATTCATAGAACAAAAATATGTATGTTCCCATGAGCTCTTCTTATACTGTGACTGGCACTCCTTACTCTTTGAAGAGGGTCTCTGTCCACTCTTTTGAACCTCAGCAGGGGCAGGTGGTTGCTCAATCAGCAGAGGGTAGTGGGAGACATGCTATGTGACCTCCAAGGTGAAATCATTGAAAGGATACCAAGGGTCTCTTCCTGAGTTCTCTGCTCCTCTCCTCTCCTCTTTGCTGCTGCTGCTTCTTCTCCTCCTCCTCCTCCTTCTCCTTTTCCTCCTTCTTCTCCTCCTCTTCCTCCTTCTTCTCCTTTTCCTCCTTCTTCTCCTCCTCCTTCTTCTTCTCCTTCTTCTCCCCCTCCTTCTTCTCCTCCTCCTTCTCTTCCTCCTCCTCCTCTTCCTCCTCCTCCTTCCCCTTTTCCTCCTTCTCTTTCTCCTTCTCCTCCTCCTCCTCCTTCTCCCCCTTCCTCTCTTCCCTCCCCCCTCCATCTGTCTTCACTGTGGAATCCAGCCATCACGCTATGAGGAAGCACAAACCAGCCAATGCTGAGAGGCCACATAGAGAAATGCCATGCAGACAAGAACAGAGGCTGCAACCAATTGTCTGCATCAACTGATTTATGAGTAACGAAGAAATGAGACTGTGGATGGGTGCAACCCCAGGCTTCAAGTCTTCCAGCTGAGCCCCCAGGCACCAGGAAGCAGAGACAAGCCAGTCCCACTGAAGCCACGAGCTTATACACCATTGTTTTACATCACTGAGTTCCAGGAGAATTTGCTCTGCAGCCACAATGACTGGAACAAGACTGAAGCATAAATATATGGAGGTTCTAAGAAATTGCAGGTGCACAGGATTTGGTCATGGAGGCCATTGACCTCCTATTTCTTTATAAGCAAGGGCTTAGAAATCAGAATTCATCGACAACATGGGAATATCTAAAGTGATTACCTGGAAGGATTATGATTAATCACCCCATCTTACAGATGAGGAAACTGAGCCCAGAGAGACTGCCCATGAAATGTTTAAGCAGAGACCCACAGCCAAATACCTAACAGCTGGCGTATGATCCCTGTAATATAAGGGCTTGTCAGCTACCTCTCATGTATTGGGAGCTTCAACTACATTGCTACAGACCCCTTTGATGTAGCCATCATGGTTCCCATTACATAGATAATAAAATTAAGGCTCAAGAAAAGGGGAAGTGACTTGTCTGCAGTCTGTGAGGGAGTGATGGTCCTGAGTTCAGAACCCAGATCTGTATCCCCACCCTCAGTGGCTTCTCAGAATTTGTGCTGCTTGTTCCCCTACTGTCACTTCCTGCTTTGTCCCAACACAAGAGCACAAGTGATGTATTCAGTGTTGCATGCCCATGGTTAAGACCCTCGACTAAGGGGCGCCTGGGTGGCTCAGTTGGTTAAGCAACTGCCTTCGGCTCAGGTCATGATCCCGGAGACCGGGGATCGAGTCCCACATTGGGCTCCCTGCTCGGCGAGAAGCCTGCTTCTCCCTCTCTCGCTCCCCCTGCTTGTGTTCCCTCTCTGACTGTGTTTCTCTCTGTCAAATAAATAAAATCTTAAAAAAAAAAAAAGACCCTCGACTAAGCTGATAGAGGGTGTGGCTACTGGCTTCCAAGTTAGGGGCCCATGGTTCAGATCTTTCATCCACTACTTACAACCTGGGCAATTCTGGGTAAGATGTCACCTCACCTCCTTGAACCTCAGCTTTCTTATCAATAAAATGGGATTAAAATGCCTTCTTGCTATAAATAGCAAATGAAACAAGACATATGAGGGGTCCAGAAAGGCTCTCCAATTAAATAGTAAGTACCCCATCTAGAGTGGGATTCCTCTCCTCATTCCCCCTTCCCTGCTTTTCTTTCTTTCTTTTTTTTTTTTTTAAGTAATCTCCACATGAGGTGGGGCTTGAACTCATGACCCTGAGATCAAGACATGAGCTGAGGTCAAGAGTTGGACATTCAACTGACCGAGTTACTTGTGTGCCCCTTAATTCACCCCCTTCCAAAAGGGTTTTCGAACACTGGCAGCTAATAGTAATTGAGAGCTTGCCATGTGGTAGGCATGGTTTATAGAGTTTTATATGCATTGCATGTAATCCTCAAACAACACCACGAGGTTGAGATGCCATCACTAACTTTATCGATGACAAAACAGAGGCATAGAGGGGTAAAGTCGTTGTGTTCATGCCCTAGAGCTACTGTAACCAAGTACTCTAAGTTCAGTAGCTCAGGACAACAGAGATATTGTCTGACAGTCCCGGAGGCTAAAACTCTGAGATCGAGGTGCCAGTAGGGTGGGCCCCCTCCAAGGGCTATGGAGAAGAACCTGCTCTGTGACTCTTTCCTAGTTAGTGGGGGACTGATGGCGATCCTTGGCAATCCTTTGCTTGCAGAATCATCAGTCTAATTACTCTTCATCTTCCTATGGCGTTCTGCCTGTGTGTGTGTCTGTGTCCAAATTTCCTCTTTCAATAAAGACACCAGGCACATTGAATTAGGAGCCCATCCTACTGCAGTGTGACCTCATCTTAATTAATTACCTCTGCAATGACCCTGTTTCCAAATCAAGCCACATTCTGAGATACTGAGAGTTAGGACTACAACGTATGAATTTGGGGGATGGGGAGGGGACACAATTCAGTCCTTAACAGTTGTCTTATCCAAGATCACACAGCTAATAAATAGCGGAACAGGGTTCAAGTGCGATCAGACTGGCTCCGGTATCTGTGCTCTTAACCACACTGCTGATGTGAATGGCCCATCTGAATGTCCCGAAGATGGAGGAAGCAAAAAGTTCCCTGGGAAGAAGACATCACTTGAAATCCCCATTGTGCTGTCTTGAAAGCTCTCTGGCTCCCCAAGAGCAGCCCCCGTCCTGGTGGTGACTCAGAGGCAGCCTGGGAACACTGGGGGAGGCTTCTCCAACAACTCCACCCGTGCACGAGAACAGTTCGTTTGCTAAAGTAATTAAAAACATAATCTGTGCTATTAAATTCCTCCTCTATTTTTTCTGCTGTTCACGCTCCCCCGTGTGCCGAGTTAGATGACTTCCCTAATCATGGCTGACATGTCAGCTCTACCCCCACCTTCTTCCTGAACTGCCATCCTTGGAGATGACAGGAGCTTGAGAGAGTTTGTTTTAATGTCAGGATCTACAGTTCTCATAATTACATACACACACCCCATTTGCTGGGAATTCACTCCTCAAATAAGAAAGTCAGTTTGACAGCTCTGACACCCGAGCCCTGGCGTCAGCTGCAGACAGGGTGCATACTAAGGGCACGGGTTTCACTCGTTGCACTGCAAGTTCACTCTGAGCTGGCTTTTCGTGGCATCAGTTGACAGTCCCTGCTGAGTTGGAACTGCAGGAGTCATTCCTCAACATCCCAGACCGCGCAAGGAAGATCACACAACCCCCCCCCCCCCGGTATCACCTCTTCCACAACACATTCCCTACTAGAGAACAAAAAATGACATATGCACTGGGACACCTAGGTGGTGCCCAACTAGGTGTCCCATGCTTGATTTTGACTCAGGTCATGATCTCAGGGTCATGGGATGGAGCCCTGCATTAGGCTGGGCTCTGAGCTCAGTGGAGAGTCTGCTTGAGGATTCCTCTCCCTCTCCCTCTGGCCCTCCCCCTGCTTGCTCTCTCTCTCTCAAACAAATGAATAAATCTTTTTTTTTTAATGAGATGTGCATATAATAGAAGGTACTCTGGTTCTCTGTGGGTTGGGAGCATTTATTAACGAGCCTATCATGAGGACATGAACAGGAAGTATCATTATTAAGCCCCTACTAAGTGTTGGGCACCACTAGACCACTCACTTTGTCTGAATTTTCATAGTAGCCCTAAGCTGGTACATGTTGTTGCCATTTCTGGCTGTTTAAGCCAAAATACACAAAAAGGAAGAGATCTAAATGAGGTATTATCTGCTGAACTGGAGTTTCAAAGCTATGAGTTGACCTCTTTTTAGTCCTTTATACTCTTGATAACACCTTTCCACGAAATATCTCTTCCATTACCATCTGAAGTAATTCTCATTATCATTGGTACCTCTTTGGCCCTTTCTTCATACCCATCTTTCTGTGTTTTCTCTGCTGTTGTACCATTAAAAGTCAATGCTTTGCAGGGATTTTCTATGTCTAGTCCTCTCCCTACTACCCAAAACCCCCTGGAAGATCCCACCCAAGCAATGGCTTCAACCTTCAGTCACATGCGGAAGATTCCCCAAATCTACTGATTAAACATTAATCTCATACAAAAAACATACCTTTAAGGTGACATTTAGACTGGTGTCCAACAAAGTATCTGGGTACCGAGGCCTAATCAAGTTGAACATAAAATTAACTATCACATAGAATAAAGACCACTAAATCCTTTATGAATGAATGATTGGGTGAATCCATTTTAAAAATGGTGGACAAATGAATAAATTGATGAATGGATGGGTGGTTGGATGGGTGGGTGTATTGGGTAGCTGAATACATGGATGGATAATTAGATGTAGGGATGGATTGTTGAATGGATGGATGAGTAGGAGGACAAAGAGGTGGATGAATAGAAAGATTGGTAACTTGATAGGTAGAGAGATGGACAGATAGATGGATGGGTTGGAGTCATAGGTAATATTCTAGGCCAGAGAACTGAGAGAGATGCTCTACCTCCTACCAACTATGTCATCTTGGGCACACAACATCATTTCTCTGAGGCTCAGTTTCCTTATCTATAAAATGGGAAAGATAATACCTACCTCATGAATGGTTGTAAGGCTTGCATGAGTCCATTTAGCAGTTCTCGAGCTTGAGTGCATCAGAACCCCCAGAGGGCTTGTTACAACACTGAAGGCTGGAGCTGCCCCCATAGTTTCTGACTCTGTAGGAGTGCTGTGGAGCCCAAGGAGGTGCATCTCTAATAGGTTCTCAGGTGATGGTGCTGCTGGTCAGACTACATTCTGAGAATCACCGTTTATTCCTTCAGTTAGCACAGTCATTGTCAGCTTCATCATTTTGTCACCATCATCATTGCCACCATGGCATGAGCCTATGGGCTGAGAACTTTCTGGCAAGGGTCTGGATCTTGGAGGCAGCCAAGATGGTGAGATCCAAGAAGGCCATTGTGGGAGTATATGTCTTTGTGTTTCCTGCTATGTTCCCTGCTCTGGTCCCTGAGCAAGGGAGGAGGGAAGGTGATGCCAGAAGGCCTGCCCAGACTTCCTGAGCTAATGAGGGTAAGCGGATGGGGCTAGGAACTCCAAGGATGTTCATCAGAGTGTCCATCCGTAGAGAGCAAGGTCACAGCCTTCTAGGGCATCAGGGCTCCCTACAAGTGCTCTGGCATGTGGCAGAGTTGAATTTGAGTCCTGGTCCTGCCTCTCCCTGGCTGTGGGACCCTAGATAAGACACTGGCCCTGTTTCTCAATTTCCTCTACAAAATGGGAATGATACCAACAGTATCTTCCCCCCAGAGTTACTTTTGCAAACTAAATAAGATTCTTACGGAAAGTACTTAGCATTGTACCTAGCACAAAGTCAGCACTCAAGAACTGAACTCTGTTCGTAGTCCCCCACCCCCTTTACCCCCTGGAAACTGTTAAGCCCCTCAACTTCTTGGCCTCTGAATCCCAGGCTCAGTAGGGAGGCTAGAGCTTTGTGTCTGCAGATCTATTTTAATTTCTTTGGCTCTGCCTGTACCTCCTCCTCAGGGCACCTGCTTCTTTGGATAAAGATTTGAACTGTTACCTCCCAGAGCCAATAATACATCTCGCCTCTCCGCAGACAAAGGTAAATATAATTAAAAAGTGATTATAATCTGGGACTACATTCATAAGCTTTGCTAGACCTAATTATACAGCAAGTGCAAGTCTCTTGGTGTTGAATTTTTTCTAGATGGAATTTGCTGTCGCTGTCAGTCGTATGCTGGTGAGCAGGTGAGATCGGTGCCATGGGTGGCATGGTCAGTGCCACAGGACGGGCACTGATCCAGGTTGAGCCATGTCCAGACTTTGATGATGTCCCTGGTCCTGTGTTTGTTCATCCAAGGAGGATTTATTCACATCATCCATGGATCAGGTCCTGCTCTCAGGTCTTATTAGGGGCAAAGGACTTCTCAGTAAAGACAGAGTGATAAATTCATCAGAAAATATTGGTTCACCCATGAGGATATACAGGTGGCAAATAAGCACACGAAAAGTTGCTCCGCATCATTAGCCATCATGGAAATGCAAGTTAAAACCACAAGTGAGATATCACTACACACCTATCAGAGCGGTTAAAATAAAGAATGGTGATACCACCGAGCGCCGGCAAAGATACATTGCTAGTGGGAATGAAAAATGGGAAAGCCACTCCAGAACAGAGTTTTGCAGTTCCTTATAAAACTAAGTTTGAAAATGCCATAAGATCTGGCAAACTGCATTATTGGGGATTTGTCCCAGAGCAATGAAAATTTATGCTCACCCAAAAATCTGTATGTGAATGTTTATAGAAGTTTCATTTGCAAGAACCCCAACTGGAAACAATCCAGACGTCCCTCTGTGGGTGAATGGTTGAACAAACTATAGTCAGTCCACATATGAAATAGTACTAAGTCATAAAAAGAAAAAACTATCAATGGTCGCAACAACTCAGATGAGTGTGTCGGAAATTACGCTCAGTGGGGGGAAAAAGCCAACATCAAAGGTTACTATCTGATTCCATTTATATAGTATTTTTGAAATGACAAAAATAATAGAAACAGAGCATAGGTGAGTGGTTTCTGGGGTGAAGGCAGGGCTGGGGGCAGGAGGGAAGCAGATGTGACCTAAAAAGGGCAAAGGAGGGGTCTTTGTGTCAATGTCAATATCTGGGCTGGTACATTGTGCTACAGTTTTGCAACATGACCATTGGGGGACTGAATAAAGGAAACCTGGGATCTTTCTGTCTTACCTCTTACACCTGTGGGTGACTAGCCAGCTAAGGAAAGGGAATACGGTTAAAACCGAAACGGAAACTGATCGATCCCCTAACACTTTTTTTCTTTATTATTTTTTTAAAAGATTTGATCTTTTCTTGTTTTAAAAAATTTTATCTTTTCTTGTTTGTAACACCTCCTTGGGTTGTGTTCAACTTCATGCATCCCAAGCAGCCAGCCCCTTGAGTTCAGTTACACATTTGCTAGCGTCATGATGGAAGGTGGGGAAATTTCCCTCACTGTGTTTTTGCTACTGGAGTTCCATAGGATTTTTTTTTTTCCAAAGCCACCGCTGTGTGATAGGCACAGACTCTGAACCTTCACAGTCACCTCTCACACCTAATTTGATCATGGGGGGGTGGGGGGGGATTCGTTTTCGTTTTCGTTTTTTTATTCCAGGAACTTTACTTTTCAAGAAGTCTTGGTATAGCATTCATTTCCCTGTTCATAGAAACATTCTCCTTTCTTTTCACACTACATTTAATGTAATCAGTTTGCTTAATTAAATTGTGTAATTATAAGAACAAGGGCAACTGGCGTAAACAGGTTTGGGAACACACACCACTGACTTGGAGTAAGCATGGGGGGGGCGCTTGCTGGGGGTGCCTAGGGCTCTGGCGTGGGAGTGGAAGGTCTACTGGGAGTGGGAGGTCTACTCCCAGCAGGAGGGGGCTGGCGTTGGTCATCATGTTTTACATAGTGAATGAGAGCCTGTAAACAAGGTAAGTTGGTTAAGGGGACATTGGCTAAGATTCAGTTAAGTATTTACTTAAACATTTAGTTAAATATTTGTTGGATGAATGAATGAAAATAAGAATCTAGTCTAAATCGCCCCCACCGACCTCAATGTCTCTACCTTTAAAATGGGCCTGACGCTGGTTAGGTGACAATGTTGTGGTGGGCATGAATGAGTACAGTGTCCAACCCTGGTGCCTGACTCCTGCCTAGAGCTGGAGCTAGAGTACATCCTTCCAGAGCCTTCTACCCGCGTGTCTGCCATGCTGACAACTGTACAAAAACAGCCAGGATCTCCCTTGCTACTCTCCCTGATGCTGCAAAGACCTAAGAGAGAAGTTTCTCCTTCCGGGGAGACCTGACCCAACCCACTGGACAGAAACCACTCAGACGCTGAGGTCAGGCAGACTGGGTTTGAGTCCTGAACTCGACTTCACATGGGTGCTCCTCTTGGACAAGTGACTCAGCTCACACAACCTTAGCTTCATCATCCGTAAAATAGAAGTGAAAATGCACGTGCGTGAAACACCATATTTCATGTAGTATGTAATAGGTCCCTATTACAGTTATGGTTATTATTATTGGAAGCTGGGAGACACAGGCAACCCACCGGATAGCCCCTGGTTGTGCGACAATGAACGTCGCTTTTATGTCCTACAGAGGAAAAAGCAATTTGCCATTTCCTCTCCCCCTTGGGGTGATTGCAGCTTCCTTCTGATTAATATGTATGGGCTGGCTTTGTGCCATTGCAGGAGAAGGGCCTGTTTGTTGAGCAGAGGTCCATAAATCTATATGGTAATTATCCTCCCCTCTGTTCCAGTGCCCCTAGAAGCAGAGATAACTGAAACGAGGGGTCCGTGAGTTTAATGGGCAGGATGCGTTAGCCACGGAGAAACCAGGTGTGCAAAACCTCTTCAGGAAATGTGCCAGGGGAAACCAGAGTTTCCCAGACTCCCGCAGGGTCAGGATCAGAGGGTTCTCGGAGGTTGACTGGACTGATTTGCTTGTCTAGCTTTGATTCCACCTGCTCTGGTGACACCCTTCCCCGGACCTTCCCTGGGGAGCCACCATGGCCCCAAGTCCAAGATCCTGATCTGGTCGATTAGCATAGTCCAACCCCCTTCTCCACAATGGTTGGTTTATAAGGCCACGTGACTCAGGCTGGCCCAATCAGAATGAACCTTAGGATTCCATCACAAAAAAAGGTGCTGCTTACCTGGGACCATGACACTTTGACAGTGTGGCTCCAGGGACCTATCTGGAGAGAACCCACCCAAGAAACAAACCAAAACAGAACCTCTGGAAGACAGAAGAAACCAACTCTGGGTGAGGTGATGGCATTTGAGTATGAGGCAGCTGTGCCTGAAGTCCTACTCCCTAAACTTTGCAAGAACCAATAAATGATTATTATTGCCTTAAGCCAGTGGAGCTTAACTTCATTCACTTGCAATGAGAGAATCCTATGAGAATTTACATCTTCATTTGGTAAATAAGGTTATTGAAGCCCAAAGAAGGGGCGTGGCTTGCCCATGGTCCCACAGCAGGCTTGTGTTGGAATTCAGCATGCATAGGTCTTTGTGTTTTAAAAACGCGTATTACACAAAAAAAAAATTTTTTAAGATTTTTATTTATTTATTTCACAGAGAGAGAGATCACAGGTAGGCAGAGAGGCAGACAGAGATAGAGGAAGAAGCAGGCTCCCCGCTGAGCAGAGAGCCCGATGCGCCCCATGCGGGTCTCGATCCCAGGACCCTGAGATCTTGACCTGAGCCGAAGGCAGAGGCTTTAACCCACTGAGCCACCCAGGCGCCCAACACAAAATTTTTAAAAATGTTAGTAGTTAATGTTGGCAGGATATGAGGAAATAGCATATTCATACACTAACTAGAAAGTGTACAAATTAGTAAACCTTTCTGGGAGGCATCCTGGTAGCAGATTAGCTAGAGATCCTGTTGATATATATTTATTAAGTTTTTAGTAATTGCTACATCCAGTGTGGGGGTTGAACTCACAACCTCGGATCAAGCGTTTCATGCTCTCCTAACTGAGCCCACCAGGTGCCCCTCCTGCTGCAATTCAATGATATTATATGGGAGCCCTGGATGCATAAATCCTGCCTAAACATGTGCGTATCTTCCTACCTTGGAATTCCCTTGAAGAATTTCTACTACAGAAATAATCTAATGGACCAAGGAAGATTGAGACACAAAGATGTTCATGACCATAGTGTTTACAATAGTTTACATTTAAGGGAGGAAAAACCTCAATAGGGAAAATGGTTAAATATAGAGGAAACATCTATAAAATAGAATCTGTGAGATGACTAAAGTTCATGTTTTTGAAGGATATTTTATTACACAGGAAAATGTCCATGATCTACTAACTGAAAAAGGCAGGTGGCAGCTGATTTATGACACCATGTGACACCAAGTGGAGGAGAAAACTCACTAATTCCATCTGACCACTCAGGAAATGGTGCTCCTCACCCACCACGTGACCCAAATTAAGGGAGGAGACAGCAGTATTTGCACATATGTATATGCAAATGCAACATTGGATATAGACGACAAGAAAATAAGCCAAAGTATTAGCAGTGTTTATCCCTTCGTAATATTTATTTGCTTTTTTGTGCTTTTCTCTGGTTTCCAAATATACCAGAGTGAACATGTGTTACATAATCAGAAAAAAAATTGAAGAGTAATCTTTAAAAAAATGAGATGATGCAGGTTGGTAAGAAATAACTGGGCCAGCCAGCAATGGGGACATGGTAGGGTGTCAGCCACTTTGTGGACTCCACAGAGATTCCAAAATAATTACCGCAGCAATAGAACTGCATCCATAACCTAGATTATTACAGTGACAAACTTGTATCAAACTGCGCTCAGAGCCCGGCAGTGTACCTGTACTGCATAGCTCACTTCTCTCAACAACCTCTATGAAAGGGCATTATTAGTCCCATTTTACAGATGAGATAGCTCAGGCTCAGAGAGGGTGAGTATCTTACTCCAAGTCACAGAGCGGGGCAAGTGGCAATGTTGAAACTCAGACCCCATTTATCTAACTCAGAATTTAGCTTGTGATGACTGCGGCTCTTCTCTGGCCTGGGACAGGCATGGAGTGGCCTCATTTCCCAGAGGAGGTGACAGGGGCTTGGCGAGGGGAAGTCGCTTGCCTGGGATCACACAGGTGGGAAAGGGCCCCGGGTTTGTCCCTGAAGCCCGGATGCCGTCTACCGCCCTGGCTGTCACCGGACCAGCCGCTCAGGCTGTGGTGGGAGGAGCTCCCTTCTCACGGGTCTGGGCTTTGGAGCCTGCGGTGTTAATTGCTAGAATCAATCTGTGCTGATCCCCCAAGACCAGGAGCCTGCTGAGACCCATTTCTGTGGCCTGCAACCCCAAACTGACCACAGGTAATGGGAGTCATTTTTAAAGAGGACTTCATCATTTCTAACTTCAACTGTGTTCCCACATCTATTTCTCAAGTAAGTGTTGAAAAGGCAGGTGGAGGAGAAAACTCAGCAGTTCCATCTGACGGCTCAGGAAATGGTGCTCCTCACCCACCTTTGCAAGGCAGCCACTGAGAGAGAGAAGGGGAAGGTGGAGAAGGAGGAGAAGAAGGGGAAGAAGAAGAGGTAGAGGAAGGAGGAGGTTGAGGAGGGAGGAAGGAGGAAGACATAAGGGAGGGAGAAGGCTTATTAATTTAAGGTCTGAAAATGGAGACTCTCTCCCCCAAATCTGGGTTCCTGTATTCATCCTCCCTCCAACACTTATGAAGCACCTGCTGTATACCTGGCAGGGTGCTAGGTGCCGAGGTTATGAAGATGAAAAAGGCATAGTCACTCCCATGCAAAGCTCACCAGCTAGAGTAGGAGAGAGTGAGACAGAGCCGCCATTCATTCAAAGGGGTTTCATCCGTCCACTTATTCACTAGGGAAATATTTAGTGAGTAAGTCCTCCCGACTCCCCGAAGTAGCTTCAGCCCCACCTGCTAGGACAGAAGATGTTGCGGGTCAGGTTCAGGAAGAGACTGAGTTCATGAGCAGTAAACAGAGCCCTTGAGAGGAACACCGATGGAAGGGCAAAGAAAGATATAAAGAGAAGCCAGGTACAGACCAACACCAGCCTCAGCCAAACCCCATGAGGGACCCTGGAGCTAGGGGGGCCTTCTGGCCTTGTCCCAAACGGGGCCAGAGGACCAGGCCTTGGTTCTGCACATCTCCTGGATCCTGAGCATTGCCCAGCCTGGACTACATACTTTGTCATCATAATTTTTGGTGGCTGCCTAATATTTCAGGGAGAATAGTGCAGAATTTATTGGCCCTTACTCTGGAGCATTAGTTAGGCTGTTTTCCTTTTCCACCGATTACAAGTTCTAGTGCAGCTAGCATGCTTCTGTCCATACAGCTTTTGTTTCATATTAAAGATTACTGCATGAAGAAAGAATCTCAGAAGTACAGTCACAGCAACAAAAGTCATAAACAATTTAAAGACCCTCCATAGCTCAGGGCCCCCGCTGCTTTCTGCAGACCTTTGCATCAATCCAAGTGGCCTCCAGCAATGAATGAACCTGACAGTGTATTTTCCCCTTTATTTTATTTTTTCACGCAAGTACAACATGTTCATCATAGAACAACAGTGCGTGTTTTTAATAAACCCAAATAGAGATTTCTCCCCCACGGTCACGCCGTCCATCTGTCTTCCAGATTCATACTGCCAGTTCAGTCGCTCCTACAGGGTCTCCCTGTGAAGGTAAGTGCAGCAGCTCAGGAAGCTTACGGTGATCGTTAGCTCTCCTGAGCTCGGCCCTGGGAGAGGAGAATAGGACACTTGGGGCACCTACCTAAACAGAACCAGTCTTTAGGATTTTTCCCCAATAGCCTTGTGCTGGCCGGTCCTGCTAGAAGGTTCTAGTCCCTTGCAGAGTTGGCTGATGCCCCAGCGGTAAGCACACGGAGGTGTTCCAGCTCTCCCGGACATCAGGCCCGCCTTGGTGCCGTGGAGTTTCTGCGAGCCGACTTCTGACACAGCTGAGCTGTCTATGTACTCACTCCCGAGTCCCTTGCCCCAACCCCTGCCCCCTACTTTGCTTCCAGTTCTGATCTCATGACTTGTTTCCACTCTTACCTACCTCGGATCACAACCTGGCGCAGGTGTTCTCTTGGAGACCTGGCTCCCAGTTCCGTGTTTATGAGGGACACTTACTGGCCACCAGCTGCTGGCCTGTCTCCCTTCATACACATCTCTTGAGTCTGCCCCTCTTTCCGCTCCACTGCCGGGCCAACCCCTCCTCACCTCTAGCCTGCGCTGGGGTGATAACACCCTAATCGCTTTCCTCCTCCGTTCTGCGGAAGAGTTATCTTTTTAACGAAGTTGTAGTCAGCTCCTGCAGATAAAATTCTGGTCATGACAAATCTGGTTATAACCTCCCAGTGATTTCCCATTGGACTTTGGATACAGACCAATACTCTGATCTTTCTGCCTTTTCCACCTCGTTTCTTGCTATAATATCCTGTCTTTTTTCAATCTGTCCAGCTCATAGGCATCCTGCCTCCCATGAGGGCTTCTCCCATGCCATTCCCTCGGCCTTCAGGGCCCTTCCTGCCTCCTTGCCTTGAGTCTGCCCTCTGTGGGTCTCAGCTTAAATACCACCTATTCCGGGAAGCCTTCCCTGACCGTCCATCAAACAGCATCTGGAACCCCTGTTGGACCTGCTCATAGCTCCCTGTGCTTTTCCCACATAGACGTATTAAACTTTAAAACCATGTCTTTAAGCAATTTTTTAAAATTGTGATGAAATTTCTTGCTTATAAGCAGAGTCAATATCTACTTTGTAGAAATATCTGTTCAAGTTGTCTGCCCATTTTTTAGTTGTTTGTTGTCTTTTGCTGAACCTTAGGTACTCCTTATATACTCTGAGTATTAATCCCTTATCGGATACAATTGGCAGATATTCTTTTCCCATTCTGTAGGTTGCTGGGTAACCTTTTGCAATGTCTCTGTACCCCCACGCCTAGAAGATTCATAAGGGAAAGGGAGCACATCCACTCTTCTCACTGGCGTATTACAAGCAGGGAGCCCGATGCGGGGCTCAATCCCCTGACTCCGGGATCATGACCTGAGCCGAAGGCAGATGCTTAACGACTAAACCACCCAGGTGCCCCTTGGCCTCTGTTTACAACAAGATTCCTCGTGCCTGGAACCCAGGCAGACTCGTAGAAGCAAGTGGAAGGGACGTTACCACAAGCTTAGAAAGTCGTTGCCTTCATTCCCCGCCTACATCTTTTTCTTGATGACTAAAATCCTGTTTTATAGGAAGCTGCAGTATTTACTTTGCTGGGGGTTTTCTGGTTCCCCTGCAGTGAATAACATTCCGGTTCGCTGCAAAGCCGGAGCACCTCCAGCAACCGTGCCAGGAACAAAACCTTGAGAGAATTAGAGAGAACACAATCAGCTTGGTCAGGCAAAAATAAACCATGGGATCCCTGGGAAGTTGTCAAGAGCCAGAATTTCTGCAGGAGAACCGGGGCCTAGAAGCCGCTGGCTGGGCGGGGAAGGCAGTGCGATGCTTGATCTATGTGCTGGCAATGGGGGCTTGGGGCGAGTCGTAAGTGCAGTGATGAGCCTTGTATTAGATGTGTGGTTATTAGATACGCGGTCGCCTTGGCCAGTCTCGGAGGGCCGTCTCTGCAATGCCAAGAGGGGAACAATGTCATGACAGGGCTTGTGAGCAGGCTCACAAGACAGCAGGGCTTTCTGTGGCTTCTCCCATGCGGCAGCAAAGGCTGCGTGGGAGGAATGCATTAGAAGACACGTACCTGGTGGATGGAACGCCGCCCTTGTCCTCAGCCTCAGCTCCATGGGGGACCCCTGCTCTCTGTCTGTCTTGCTACCTGGAATGGTCTCTCTCCTTTAGACCCCCTAGTTCCCTAAAGCCCCTAACACAGCGGGGACTCTGCAAGACATCACAAGGGGAAGGACCATGTCTGTCTTGTTGACTGCAGGATGCCCAGCACCCAGGACCTGCCCGACGGGGAAGAGGCTCCCCATAAATAATTGCCGTAGGCATGAATGGGTTGCTCTGTCTGGCACATAGTAGATGTTCAATGTGCGTTTGTTGAACGAATGGATGTAGATTCCTTAAGGTCACCTCCGCATCTAGTACAGAAGTCAGAAATGGGATGAATGAACAAATGAATGGATGGAGGAATGAATGAATGAATCTCTTTCTCATGTTCCCTGCTGCATCCCCAGTGTCTACCCCAGGGCCTGGCAAAGAACGGGTCTTCCATGAATGTTTGGGAATGAATTAATTAAGGGCATTGCAATGGAAGCAAGCTACCAGCTGAAAGTGCACCCTTGCCGTTAGAAGGGCATGTCTGTTGCTTTTTAAGTTTCCAAATGTGGGTATTAAAGGCCATATAATAACTAATTACTAATGCTAAATATTGAAGTTAAAAAATGTTCAACAATGATTTTTGTTCTCCCACTAACCCCCATATCTTTGACATCAATCACATCTGCCTCAGAAAGGATTAACTAGTAGCTCTAAGTCTCTCCCTAACCCCCGCTCCCTCTCTCTCTGTCCCTCTATCCTGTCTCTCTATCCATATACACACATTTCTATAAACGTAAACAGCTGTCCCTTAACAACACAGGCGTTAAGGACATTGAATGGTTAAAAATTAGCATATAACTTTTTACTCCCCCAAAACATAACCAATAGCCTACTATAGATTGGAAGCCTTACCAATAATATACATAGTAGGTGATAAATGCACCTGATGTACATTTAATAGATATTATATTCTTACAATCAAGTTTGAGAAAAGAAAATGTTATTAAGAAAATCATAAAGAAGAGAAAATTCATTTATAGTACTGTACTGTATTGATCAAAATCAACCCACATACATGGCCCCATGCATTTCAAACCTATGCTGTCCGTGGGTCAGCTGGGTGGGTGTGTGCTCACACACACAGCCTCGCACCTGCTCGCAGACTCACACAAGCCCACAAGCTGACACAAGTACACGTGAACAATTATGAGCTCGCTTATATACCCTCACACTCACCTCGTGTCACACGCACACCCTCACATACTCTCATACTAGCTGCAATTTTGACCTTAGGCAAGTCACCAACCTCACGGTATCCATTTTCTCCTTCTGTGAATTTCTGGCTCATTCCCAGTTCAAGAAATATTTATGGAGCACCTGTTATGGGTCATGTGTCCGCTAGTTCCTGGGAACATCCAAGAGTAAGGTACATCCCGCCTTCAGGGACCTCACCCCTGATGTGAGAATTACATGCCCGCATGTGTGACTGTCATGGGTTGAGTCGTGTCCTGAAAATCCACATGAATAGTCTTAACCCCCAGGACTTCAGAATGTGACTTTTTTGGAAACAGAGTTCTCGCAGATGTTATTACTTACAATAGGTCATTGGCGGGGGAGGCATCTACTATAATGTGACCAGTGACCAGGGTCCTTATAAAAATGGGAAACATGGACACAGACCCACAGAAAGAATGCTATGTGGAGATGAAGGCGGAGATCAGGACAATGCTTCTACAAGCCAAGGGACACCAGATATTACCTGCAAACCCCCAGAAGTTGGTAGAGCAGGTGTTCCGCGAATATTCCTTGAACCTGGGAACGAGTCAATAATTCATAAAAGGAAGGATGCCTGGAATAGCCCTCAGAAGAAACCGCGCTGTTAGTTGGACTTGGACTTCCAACCCTTCACATTGGCCTTCCAACCTCAGACCTGCGGAACCATCATTTCCTCTTACTTAAGCCACCTGATCTCTGCTACCTCTTCTTGACAGCCCTAGCAAACTGATACAATAAGCAAGGACTATTCAATCAGAATTTGGTCATTGACCTACCAAGCACTTCACAAGACTCTGTGAGCACTCGAGCAAGGGCCCCCTGGGGCAGAGGTTATCTCTCTGGGTTATCATCCCTGGGTCTCTAACTCGGAGTAGAGGTGCGAGAAATACTGCCGATGCACAGGCGAATCGGTGACTGAGAGAATGAATGAAAAATTAGCATCAGGACTCTAGAAATGAAGTCTGTGGGAGTCTTTTCACACCTCAGTAATGACGGATGATGGATGGATGGAAATACGCTTGGATAGTAGGATCAGAGTCACGGATTTGTGAGCATCTTTGGAAATAAGTCAAACGAGATGCACAGCTTGTGTTTACATGATCACTTTTTGTAGGGGAGATAGAATCCTTGTGGTTTGTGAATTTCATATCTTATTTTCATGTATCCATAGAGATGTAATATATTTATATTAAGAGCTATATTTATATTCAAGTCCTTGTACCCCTTTCTTCTGCCCACCTTTCTAGCAGCCGGGAGGAATCCTGCCAGATCACCCTCAGGGAACGGAGGCAGAAAAAGACTGAAGAATTAAAGTATTGGCTTTGAGTGCTTAGGTAGACTTCTGTGAATCTATAACAGAAACCATGGTATTGAAAATCATGGATTTCGCCTGGATGTCAAATGTTTGAGAAGAAAAAAAGAATGCCCTCCTTTTTTCTAAAGTCCAGAAGCTGGCCTTAAATAGCAAAATCCTGGAACATAAACCAGAATGCCCAAGAATGTGTGAAGGCGTAATTCCCACTTTTTCACAGCGGTGAACTGAAAAGAGAATCAGCAGGGGTCCCTGAGAAGAGCTTCAGGGTCTTCAGCTTGAGGCAGAAGAAGACGCAGAGGCCACGGAAACCTCCATAAGCTGAGGTACAGCCCAGGGCTCCTGATTTTCCATGTAAGCCTGAAGTTCAATATGGCGCTTGGACCAGCTGGGAGCCATGGCTACGGAAGCTATCCAGACCTGAGGTGGCCACTCAGAGTTCCCGGGAGGAGGAAGAAAATCACTTTCTGATGAAGCCTCCCAGCTAGAACAGGAAGAATGTGTGTATCTGACAACCGCAGGCCAGGGTGCACTTTTTGCATTAGCAGAGTAAAGACTGGCCCCTAACCCTTGACCGGAGGTCAGCAGAGGCCAGCAAGAACAGGGCTCTTTTCTGGGTTCACCACCCAGAGGTAAGAAAAGGCGGTGAGGGAATTGATCTTGCAATTGCACAAAACCAGATTGAGTTTAAATTTCCCCCCCAAAAAGGTGACTTGGTTGCCTTGAGTGGGTTAAGTTAGGACCTCCACTTGCAGAGAGGTTCATGAATGAAGCTGAATTTATTACCAAGAAGAAAGGGCACAGAAGTCCGTGGCCAGTCATAGCTGTAGATCAAGTGGGCTACCTTTAAAATTAAATCAGGCTGCTTGAAAGATACTTTTGAAGTGGCTTGAATTTGCAGTTTTTGTAGGGTAGACAGACTTAGTGAATAAAATGTAGGATGCCCATATTTTCTCTGGCAACCCTAAGTTCTCGGCCCCCTTGCCTAGCTAGTGCTCATGTGGAAACAACCTGCTTTCTGAGATAGAGGATTGAGATTAGGAATCTTAGCTAGGCCCTAGTTTGGGATTTGGAAATGCGTAGCACGTAAGCAAGCCCCTGAACCCACCTGCCCCCTTCCGTACGCTGTAGTGACAGACATCACGAGTCGATGGCTGAGCCTCACTGTTCTTTCCCGCAGAGCACTCCAGAAAGCAACTATGGATGGATGGGAGTTGGCATGCAAGCTGAAATAAATTGCCCTCCTGGAGTGAATCTGAATTCAGACTCAAAGTGAGTGACAGAGCCAAGAACAGCCCCCAGGACTCCTGCTCCCCAGCTGTGCACTTTCCACCAGAGGAGCCATAGGTTCTGTTTTGTGGTGTCTATAGTTCCTTTGCGACGGGCATCACACCCGGGGTTTGCAAGAGAGGAAATGTCAAAGGTTCATTCATGCGCGCCTGGGCAGCTCAGTCGGTTCACCAGCTGACTCTTGGTTCTGGCTCAGGTGCTGATCTAAGGGTCCTAAGACTGAGCCCCATATCAGGCTGTGTGCTCGCTGGGGAGTCTGCCTGAGGATTCTCTCTCTCCTTCTCCCTCTGCCCCTCCCATGTACACACTCTTGAGCACGCCTTAAAATAAATCAATCTTTTAAAAAAAAAAAATCCACTCACCTGGGTGAACCATAGGAGGGACAGTTTTGGGCCACATGGGTTGACATTGAGGGACAACAGGGAGTTTGCTCCAAAGCCACAGTCCTGAGTGCAAATCCCAGCCCCCGCTTCGGGCTCTCTGCTCAGCGGGGAGCCTGTTTCCTCCATTCTCTCTGCCTGCCTCTCTGCCCACTTGTGATCTCTCTCTGTCAAATAAATAAATAAAATATTAAAGAAAAAAAAAACAAAAAAAAAAACACTTCGCTGCGGCTGGCAGGCCTCCCTCCGTGGAGGTTAGCACCGCGACACGGCTGAACTTCTGAGCTTGGCAGGGCCCCGGGCCTGGAGGGAAGCTGACTCTGCCAGGCAGAGGGCGGGCGGGAGACTCAGCCGCACATCACTGCAGTCGGCGGTGGATCTGGTCCAGGAGGAGAAACCCAGAGGAGCAGAACCGTCTCGTCTCCAACGCTGCCCCTCCATCTCTCCCGTCTGGTCTCTGCCTGCGTCAGGGCTGCGCTGTAACACAGAGTGAAACTGACCTCAGCTGCTTGCCAGCCTTCAGGCACAGAACAGGTAAGCAACCTGCCCGGGGTCTCCCAATCAAGAGAGGGAGGATCCCAGGCTCAAATCCGGTCTATCAGATGCCCACACCCCAGCTGCTAAGTGGCTAAGCCTGCCCTCTACGAGAAATTCAGAGGGTTTGCTCAGAGGAAAAGAAGGGAGAGAAAATTAACATTAATTGGACATATACTATGGGTCAGGCAATGAACCGGCCCCTGGGAGGTGTTTTTTAAACTCGTAACGGCCAATTCTCTTATCGTCCAAAACCGACTGGGGGTCCCAAAGTTCAATTCGGTTCTGAAGCTGAGTTGGCACAGACCCCTACCCACAAAGGCTCCGTGTCCCAAGACTGCCCTCACTTCAGAGGCCGGTTGCAAGGATCACGCCCTGGCGCTATCCGCGACTTAGCACAAATCTGGGGGTTCCCGCCACCCCCACCCCCACCATGACCAGGGTTGGATAATTCGTGGGATGAATCACAGAGCTCAGGAAAGTGCTTTATTTACTCTTACTGGTTTACTATAAAGGCTATAACTCAGGACCCGCCGAATGGAAGAGGGGCAAGGGATGGGGATGGGCCCGAGGACCGACAGAAACTTCCAAGCACCACGATGCGATCACCGGCTCAGAACCCATGACCTGCGGGTGTCGTGGAAGTTCCCTGACAAGTCATGGTTGACTGCATCCCTGGCTGCTGGCGATCCTCCAGCTCCTCTCTCCTCCCAGCGGGTGGAGGGGTAGGACTGAGAGGGCCCAGCTTCTCATCCTCCCTTGGTCTTCCTGTCCACCTGCCCCCATCCGGAAGCTATTTAGAGACCTCCTAAGAGTCCCCTTATTAGAACAAAAGATGCTTTTGTTCTAATCAGCCTTATCATTCAAGGAATTCCAAAGGTTTTAGAAACTCTGAGCCAGGAATTGAGCACAAAGACCAAATACCTTCCTAGCATACCATACACCCTTGTCACGTTAATATACCCCCTTCTACTCCGGAAGTTTTAATCTATTAACCTCTCAGGGGAGGCGGTAAAGACCAAATGAATTTATGAATATAAAGGGCTTACTTAGAACAGTGCTCAGCACAAAGAAAGACCTCTGCCAGAGTTTCTTTCTGCCATTCATCTTGTCGTTTCTATTGGTATTATTGTTGTTACCATCCAAGATCAGATTGCTACAAAGTAACATTTAAAGCCAGGTCTGGGAGCACCTGGGTGTCGCCGTCCATCAAACACTGAATTCTTGGTTTCAGCTCTGAGCTCAGTGGGAAGTTGGCTTGAGATGCTCTCTCCCCCCCCCCTCTTTCTCCACCCACCAAAATAAATAAATAAATCTTAAAAAAAAAATAATAAAGCCAGGTCTGTGTGGTTTTTCTGCCATCCCTGTGTCCTTGCTTTCACACCAGTAGTTCCCAGGCATTTGAACATCATTCGTCAGTCAGAAAAGGAGGACAGAGGGGAGGCTGGGTGGCTCAGTCAGTTAACCGGCTGCTTTGGGCTCAGCTCGTGATCTCGAGGTCCTGGGATCGAGCTTCTCCCTCTGCTGCCCCCCCGCTCGTGTTCTCTCTCTCTCAAATACATAAATAAATAAATAAATAAATAAAATCTTTAAAAAAGCAGAACAGAATACTAATAAAGACTAATACGCATATATATGGATTGACATTGTGTTCTTTCATTTTCTAGTTGAGCAAATAAGACATTTCATAAAAATGTTTGCCCTCTCTCACCACCGTTCTTTCATAAAGCGTGAGCATTTTAACACCTAATAGGTAGGAGGAAATCCACATCACAGGACAGATGAGAGCCCTTTAAATTAAATAAATGTGGCTCTCTGAACACTCTCTCCACATTATTCTCTTTATTTCCCCATCCACCAGTGGGAACCTCATCAGAGCCCAGCCCGGGGCTTCAGGCCAACATTCTGAATTCGCTGCCTGCTGGGCTCCCCACCCAGGCTTTGCGGGGGGGTGTGAGGCACAGAGGCTTGGGGTTTTCTAAAATAATGTGTTTTCAGGAAAGTGTTGGCTGATAAATAGCCAATAAAATAAATCATCAGCTGATTATATATATATATTATTTTTTCTTCCTCAGGTAACAGGATAAATTCAGCAAACCTAAAAGAGTATTTCTTATACCAATAATGTAGAAACAGACTCAGACGAGCTATTTCACAATTTATAGGGGATGCATTAAGTAGAAGCTGAGAAAATCCTGGTATGAATACCAATCTAGGAATAAGCCCAGGGGACTCAGACACACCTAAGCAAACACTGATTTCCTTCTGCATGAGCCTTGTAGAGACAGCAGGCAGCAAAGCTACAGGCCTAGCCAGCGTCTAGACGGACTGAGACAGCAGCCGAGAGGCGTCTGAGATCTGACCGTGACTCCCTGGGTGGTCCGGCAGTTGAGCAGCTGACTCTTGATTTTGGTTCCGGTCACGATCTCTGGGTCCTGCGTTGGGCTCCACGCTCAGCGAGGAGTCTGCTTGAGGGGCCTCTCTCTCCTTCTGCCCCTCCCCCCAGCTCTCTCTCTCAAATATAGAAATAAATTAAAAAAAAAAAAAAGGAAGGAAGAAAAAAACTGGAACTCTCACACATTTGCTTGTGGAATGGCTTGACGGCTCCTTACAAACTTAAACATAAGCGAACCATCTGACCTAACAATCCGACTCCTAGGAATCTATTCAAGAGAACTGGGAGCACAGGTTCACACAAAGACTTGGATCCTAATCTTCCTAACAACAATATTTGCGATTACCAAAAAGTGAAAACAATTTCAGTACTCATCAACTGGGAAACGGATAAACGAACTGTTGTCTATCCATTGATGGGAATACTACTCAACCATAAAAAAGGAATGAGTACTAGCCCACACTGCAATGGGGGCGAATCTCAAAAGCACTGTACTAAGTAAGTGAAGGAACAAAGAAACCACATACTCTGTGATTCTATTTATGTGAAAAGTTCAATCTAGAGAGTCCTAAAGCAGATTCATGTTGCCTTGAGCCGAGGGTAGGTCTTTGGGGAGTGCTAGAAATGTTCTAAAACTGGATTGTGAAGATGGTTGCTTAAGTTTATAAATTTACTAAAAATCATTGACTCGTACACTTAAAATGGGAGACTTTGATGACATGTAAATTACACTCCAATAAAGCTGCTTTGAAAAGTTAAATATTGGCTTCAAAATATATGAACCAAAAACTGAGAGAACTAAAAGCAAAAAATAGACAAATCCACCATTATACTGAGAGATTTTAACATCCTCATCTCAATTATTGATGGACCAGAAGACATAAAATCAAAAAGAAATGTAGATACCTGGAGAATACAATCAACCAACTTGATCTAATTGGTATTTATGAAACACCCCGCCTAACAACAGGATACATATTTTTTTCAAGTGCATGTGGAATATTTTACTGGTATAGACCATCCTATAAGCCATAAAACAAACCTCAATAAATGTAAAATTATTCAAATCATATCAAGTGTGTTCTCTAACCACAATGGAATTAAGTTAGAAATCCATAACAGATATCCAGAAAATTTCCAAATGTTAGGCAACCGAAAGCACACTTATAACTAAATGGGGTAAAACAGAAATCAAAAGAGAAATTAAAATGCATTTGAATTCAATTTTTTCAAAGAGCGACTTACCAAAAATTGGATGCAGTTGGAGCAGTACTGTGAGGGAAATATATAATCTCAAATGCTTACCTGAGAAAAAGAGAAATGAGTGACCTCTGTCTCTACCTTTGAAAACTAGAAAAAGAAGAATTAAACCCAAAGGAACCAGAAGAAAAAATTAATAAAGATCAGAGCAGAAATTGATAAAATAGAACACAAAAGAACAATAGAATTAATGAAAATCAAGCTGGTTCTTTGTAATTAATTAATTGATCAAAGTAATAAACCTCTTGACACAGTGATTAGGAATAAAAGAGAAGACACAAAATACTAATATCAGGAATGGGAGAAGAAGCATTGCTATGGATGCTATAGACATTAAAAAGCTAATTTGGAAATATTGTGAACAATGTTATGCTGATAAATCCAACAACTCGAGTAAAATGGACAAATTCTTTGGAAAATGCTGATCCCCAAAGCTCACTCAAGAAAACAGATTGCCTGGAGAGTTCTGTGTATGTTAAAGAACTTGAACTTATAGTTAAAAACCTTCCCACAAAGGAAGCTCCAGGCCCAGAAAACTTCACTGGTGAGATCTACCAAACACTAAAGGAAAAACATATACAATTAAACACAATTAATTTCAAATAATGGAAGCAAGGAGAACTTCCCAATTTATTCAATGAGGCCAACCTTACACTGATACCAAAATCAGACACGGGAACTAGACAAAAACTTCAGCTCAATCTCACTCATGAACATAGGCACAAATTTTTAGCAAAGTTAAACAACGTTTTAATAAGATTTAAAAAAAAAATCCATCATGACTAAGTGTGGCATACACCAGAAATACAAGATTGATTTAAAATTTGCAAGTCAATAAATGAAATTCACAATTTTATGAGACTTTTTAGGAAAGCGAAGTGATCTCAAAAGATGCATAAAAAACATTTGACAAAATTCAGCATGCATTCTTGATAAAAACCCTCGCAAACTGGGAAGAGAAAGGATTGTCTTTGACTTGATAAGGAGCCTTTACCCACACACCCTACAGTTAGCATCATCCTTAAAGGTGACAGACTGAATGCTTTGGCGTCCACGCACCTCCTTTCCATTCAGTATTTCATTTGAAGCTCTGGTCTGGGTAATAAAGGGGAAAAAACTAGTAAAAGCCATAGAGTTTGAGAAGGAGGATATAAAACTAACATCAGTTGCAGAAGGCATGATCACTTTCACAGAAAATCCTAAGGATTTTGCAAGGAAAGGATCCTAAAGAATCTACAAAGAAGTTACTAGAAATAATAAGTGAGGTCAATATACCCAAGGTCAATATACACAAAGTGAATTGTGTTTCTAGAAACTAATAACAACCCTCTGGAAGTTCAAGTTAAATAATGCTATCACTATATCATAAAATTTTTGACGTATGTAGTGATAAATTTGACAAAAGATGTTCCAGACCTGGATTCTGAGAACTATAAAATGTCGTTGAGAGAAATTAAACAAGGCGTAAAGAAATGGAAATGGACTGTGTTTATGGGCCAAACGTTCACTATTATGAAGATGTCAATGGCATACACATCGATCCAGGTTCAATGCAATCAAAACCTCAGGAGTTCTTTGTGCAGAAACTTATAAGAAGATCGTAAAATTCACATGGAAAGACAAAGAACATAGTAGAGCAAAACTAATTTTGATAAAGGAGGACAGAGTCAGAAGGCATACACTGTTTGCCTTTAAGATGTGTTATAAGGCTACAGTAACCAAGATAGGATCAGTGTGGTATCGACATAGAGATAGACAGATGGATCCGCGAAATAGAACAGAGTTGAGAAATTGACCCACAGGGTCAATAGATTTTCAATAAAGGTGCTAGGTTAATTCAAACCTCTGAGGTTTCAGAAGGACAATCTGTACATTAAAAGTGCTGAAAAAAATTGGATAGCCATAGGCAAAAAAATAAATAAATAAAATCCAAACATATAAAAAGATGCTTATCATCATTAGTCATTAAAGAAGTGAAAATGAAAACCATAAAGGAGATATCACTACACATCCACAAGAATGGCTTAAAATAGAAAATCAGATTAGACCAAGTGTTGACAAGGGTATTTGCTGACCGGGACTCTTAACAGAGTACTAAACAAAGCATAAAATGGTACAACCACTTTGGAAAGACATTTGGTCGTTCCTTAAAGGGTCAAACATTTGCCTACCGTAGGATATAGCATTCCACTCCTAGGTACTTACCCAAGAGAAATGAAACCTATGCCTTGCCGAGACCTGTACGTAAGTCCCTGCAGCAGCTTTATTTGTAAGAGCCAAAAAGTGAGCAACTTGAACGTCCCTTAGTAGGTGAGTGAGAAGACAGAACGTCCCTTAGTAGGTGAGTGAGAAGACAGAACGTCCCTTAGTAGGTGAGTGAGAAGACAGAACGCCCCTTAGTAGGTGAGTGAGAAGACAGAATGAGCTATATCCATACAGTGGCTCACCACTGGTGTCTTTGCATTTCTGATTCATCTAGAATACTTGAGCAGTTTCCTATGAGCATCGCATTCTAGAGAAAGTCTGCCTGATACTATAGATTCAAAATACAGTGGTTTCAAGTAAACTGCTGAGAATGTGTCCTGCTATCTTTATAGACCCATCGCAGGCCTCTGTAGTCTCCACACTCAGAGCCCATACCTCCTTCCTGACTGAGGGCTCCAGGCCCATTTCCATACAGTCATGTGGTCTGATTTGTTTCAGTACATCCCACTCCGTAAAACTTAAGCTTGGATACATCTTTCTGCAAAACGGAAAACAAAAAATGTTCTTTGTCTAACCACACGTTGGAATTTGGGCTTGGGAAATATGGTTATCAGGCTTGGTTTGGATTCCAACTTACCTTCTCTTGGTGTGTCTTTTCCCTTGTTTCAGATTTCCAGAGTCAGGATATTATCTCTACTTTCTATCTCTAGTGAGGAGAGGCAGCATATTGGTATATTTTAAGATAATGGGGGTTAAACCGGGCTCTTCCACTTACTAGCCGTGTGACCTTGGATAGATTATTTAACCTCTCTGTGCCTCAGTTTTCTCCCCTAGAAAATGGTAATAACCAGAGTACTACTTCCTGGACCCAAAGAGCATGTAATGCTTTTAACAATTGGACCCATAGTAAGTGAGCAATAAATATTTGCTATTCCTAATATGTGAACCCATTTTTAAGAAAGGGTTGAAGGATCAGATTTACCTTATCATACTTTCCTATAACAATCAGTTTCAGTAGACGATCTCCCAGATGGAGACTGTATTTTAACATGGTCTTGTTATCAGAAGTAGATCCTAACTGGGATTTCAGACATGATCAAATCGGGCTGGGCAGAAGAGGAGCTAAGGAGGCCATTGCTGTCGAGGGCCAAATTATGTCTTAATCACAGAAGTCATCTGAACTCCCTGAGAAGTTCATTAAAATCAGCATCTCTGAGGGATAGGCCTGGGAATGTGCATTTTAACAAGCCCTCCAGACAATTCTCTTTTGCAAGGAAGTTTTATAATCCATACCTAGGGCATGAATATCAGAGTATAAACTTTTTTCCACTATATACTCTTATATTTCTTTCTCCTGAGTTTCTTTACATTTTTCCCCCCATGGGGAAGAATGCTGCTTGAAAAACAAAACAAAACAAAAAAACCTTAATTATCTGGATTTTTTTTTCTTATTTTGTCAGAACTTGTATAGATGCATTTTTTAAAATTTTTATACCTCTGCAGTAACATATATGTAGAATTTTGTAGCCTGCACCCAATTAACATTATACCGTATGTATTATTTCCTCTTGCTACATTGTTTTTCTCATACCTTGTCTCCCTCATCCCCTTGCTTCTCTGTCCAGGTAACCCTCTGATGGGGTTAGTGTCCACACTCAGACCAGCTTATTTAACTATATAATTATATACATCGCATTTGGGAAGCTTGATAGATCTTCAGTTTCTCTTTATGTATCTTATAAGCATTCTGAAATATTTTTCCAAAAGCTAAGTGAGTAATAAAACTGTAAAAAGTGTAGTTAAGCTCTGCCTCACCTTCCGCTTCACATCAGATCTCTGTAGTGAAGAAAGTTGCTTTACATTAATGAAGATCATATTTACTCTTTTAGCCTCACCTGCAATTATTGGGTGAGATCAGATCGCCTTAGTTCATTAGGACCATTAGTGCCTGTCAATAATGGAGAGTGTGCCTGAAATGTACAAGTACCTGGGAGCTTCAGAAGACTCATGCCTCCTAGTGAAGGGAAGCTCCCGCCTTTGGGGTGGAGGCCTTGGGTCTTGATCCTACTGGTGACTGAAACTTTGGATGTCCCATCCATATAAAGCCAAAATAGCGTTTCCCTTGGTATGTTCTGTGGGCCACCCATTCTTCAGAATCACCTGCTCGGTTGTTACAATATATAACAGTACTTATATCCCCAGGCCTCACCCCAGCCCCACTGAGCCCAAGGAATCTGCATATTTAATAGGTGCCACAGGTTCCTCTCTTGGAACATTAAAGCTTGGGGACCACAGATCTGTTGTTAAACATCCCATGCATCTGGCCTTCAAACTCCCCATTTCTCTTTCTCAGGCAGCAAAGAGTTAATCCCAGCTAGCCAGGCAAGTCTTACCTGCTCCTGCAGGAACTACATCAGGCTCCAGGGAAGGGTCTCACGGACATCTGGCCACCTGCTTAGCTGCTCTGTGGCCTCCCAAAGGCCATGGACAGAGGCCAGAATGACCATGGTTGGGCTGCCCCAGAAGAGCTCAGACCTCAGGAGACCACTCCTGCCCTGGCTGGGTCTCCAATCTGCAGAAAGTAGACTGCTTTCTATCCAGCCTCCTCTTAGAGTCCCTGTAGGACCTGCCTTGCTTCCCAGAGCCCGAGATTAAGGCTGAAATCCTAGGCACCAACACATACCAGGAGTCCAGTAAAAGTTTGAGAAATAAGGAAAGCCACAAAGGAGAGGATAATATAAGGACTATGAGGTGGGATCTTATGCACAAAGCAGATAGTGGTGGTCATTCTATACTTGTGTGTCCAAAGTGTGTCACTAAATGAAATCAGATACCTGGAAATAATAAGCATTTTAAATGCTGTTATGAAGAAATAGACCAATGGAAAAGAGTGGAGAGCCCACATATGGACCCACAAATCTATGGTCAAATCATCTTTGACAAAGCAGGAAAAAAATATCCAGTGGAAAAAAGACAGTCTCTTCAATAAATGGTGCTGGGAAAATTGGACAGCTACGTATAGAAGAATGAAACTAGACCATTCTCTTACACCACACACAAAGGCAAACTCGAAATGGATGAAAGAC
>PITA01021676.1:0-32124 GCA_004023965.1 Spilogale gracilis | reverse complement strand
ACCATGATAATGACAAGTAACATTTTTAAATGCAAGTAAGCATTGAAAATGAAAAACAGTAAAGAAACAACCAAATAAAAAGTGGAATCCTGAAAATACAACTTACAGAAAATACCACTGATCTGTGACTTAGGAGTTTAACTGCAGTTAAATATTGGTTGAATCACATAATCTGAAACTTGTTACTAAGGAAAAGTCAGAAGTAATTAGGAAAACAGTAGAAATTGTATACCACGTCATTTGGTATCAACTATAGACCCTATTACTGCTGGGCCAATACCCGAAAAGTGGTGCTTACACTACTTTTGTTCAATCTCTCAGAGAGTATTATGAACAGTTACTGCTTAAAAATCAAACATATATGCACAAATTTTGTTTGAATTACATGGATAAATTGTTTAAAAAGAAAAATATAAAAATGAATTTTGGCCAGTGGCTTATGACTACTGTTATCCTAGCAGTTCCTCAGTCAAGAAATATGATTGTCCTTGAATGAAATTCCCTCTGAAGTTCTTGTTTTATGTCATTAAAATTAGATCATGAAGACATAAAGTAAAAGAAATTACATAAAATTCTAGAATCTACTGACTTGGCATTCCAATCTCTATGCAAATTATGAGTGTTAAAAGTGGATTTTTGCCCAGGTTGCTAGGTGTAAAAATCAAAAATCAAACCATGAGAAGAGGAATGTACAATATTATCCTGGAGATATTATACGATACGATACTATACTACTATCCTCTAAAAACAAGTTTATTCTTTATTGAGCTTCAGATTCAAGTTCTAGAGTTGTGTGATATGCATTTTGTCATATAGAGGAATCCAAATTTAAGGAAAAAGAAATATATAAGAAAGGAAAATACCTTCTCCAAATACCTGGACACATTGCTTGTCAGTAGTTTGGCATCGTCCATTGTAACAATATGCAGTTCCCAAACCGCACAACATGCCATTTGATGCATAAGTATCAGGAACACAATTACTGGATGTTCCATTGCAATACTCTGTAAAATCACATTCTTGATCAATACTCTTTCTACATGGAGTGCCTGCTACTGATATCTATGAAGAAACAGAAAAGGAAAATCATGTTCTTGTGAATGACTATTCTTACGTACCTAGTGATGAGATTTATCAAATAAAATATGCCTAATTATTGATATTTGGGGGAAATCATAAAATTCCCAAGGTTGTAAGTTCCCTGAGAGAAATGTCAGATACAGTATTCATTTTGAAGCCTGAAAGAAAGTGTCTCAGATGTAAAAGGATTCCTTCTGACAGTTTACAGCTGTTCTCTGTTCTGCATTGGGAGGCCATCTGACTCGACCTGCATTTAGAGGAAGCCTAAACAGGTCAAACATCCCTGTTCCTCAAAATTGGAGGAACAATGCCTCTACATTTTTGTTCTTGAAATGACCCAAAACCAAACTGCCTGGTTTCAGTGTTTGCTTCGATTTTCACTAGCTTATTTGTGTGGTGATATACATAATCTCTCTCATTTGCAGTTTCTTCTAGTTTGTAAACTCAGGATGATAATCATTCTCTCAGAGAGTTTTTGTTAGTGTTAAACTGAGTCAAACCGATTATTTGTTTTTTGGGCATTTGGTTTGATATGTTTGTTATATATTTTGTATATTATTTTATCAGATATGTCATTTGCAAATATCTACCCTATTCAGTAGTCTACCTCTTAGTTTTGTTGGTTCCTTTGCTGGGCAGAAGCTTTCTATCTTGAGAAGTCCCAATAATTCATTTATGCTTTTGTTTCCCTTGCCTTTGGCAACATGTCTAGTAAGAGTTTGCTATGGCTGAGGTCAAAGAACTTTGTGCCTATGTTCTCCTGTAGGGTTTTGATGGTTTCCTGTCTCATATTTATAATTCTTTTATCCATTTTGAGTTTATAATTGTGTATAGTGTAAGAAAGTGGTCCAGTTTCATTCTTTCACATGTTGCTATTCAGTTTTCCCAACATCATTTTGAAGAGACTATTTTTTCCATTGGATATTCTTTACTGCTTTGTCAAAGATTAGTGACCATATAATTATGGGTCCATTTCTGTTTTTTCTTTTCTGTTCCCTTGATCAATGTGTGTTTGTACCAGTATTATACGGTCTTGATGACTACAGTTCTATAATGTAGCTTGAAGTCTGGAATCATGATGCTTCCAGCTTTGCTTTTCTTTCTCAGGGTTGCTCTACCTATTTGAGGTCTTTTGTGGATCCATACAAATTTTAGGATTGTTTGATCTGACTCTGTGAAAAATACTGTTGGTATTTTGATAGGGATAGCATTAAATGTCTAGATTGCTTTGGGTAGTATAGACATTTTAACAATGTTTTTTTCTTCCAATCTATGAGCATGGAATGTCTTTCCATTTCTTTGTGTCCTCTTCAATTTCTTTCATCAGTGTTCTATAGTTTTCAGAGTGCAGACCTTTTTACCTTCTTGGTTAGGTTTATTACTGGACATCTTATGGTCTCCAGTGCAGTTATAAATGGGATTGATTCCTTGATTTTTCTTTCTGCTGCTTATTGATGTATAGAAATGTAACAGATTTCTGTACATTAATTTTATATCCTGTGACTTTGCTGAATTCATGTATTAGTTTTAACAAATTTTGGTAGAGTCTTTTGGGTTTTCTAAGTAGACTATCATGTCATCTGCAAATATCAAAAGCTGTACTTCTTCCTTGACTATCTGGATGGACTTTGGACTTTATTGTTTTTGTCATCTATTGCTGAGGCTAAGATTTTCAGCACTGCATTAAATAGTACTGGTGAGAGTGGACATCCCTGTCTTGTTCCTGACTATAGATGAAAAGCTCCCCATTTTCCCCATTGAGGATGGTATTAGCTGTAGGTCTTTTGTAGATGACCTTTATGATGTTGAGTTATGTTCCACCAAATCTCATTAAAAAATGAGCAGAAGACATGAATAGACTTTTTTCCAAAGACGACATCCAGATGGCTAAGAGGCACATGAAAAGATGCTCAACATCACTCATCATCAGGGAAGTACACATCAAAACCACAATGAGATATTACCTCACCCCTGTCAGAATGACTAAAATTAACAAGTCAGGAAACAACAGGTTTTGGTGAGGATGTGGAGAAAGGAGAATCCTCTTGGACTGTTGGGAATGCAAACTACGGCAGCTACTCTGGAAAACAGTTAAAAATAGAACTACTCTCTGATCCCACAATCACACTGCTAGATATTTACCCCAAAGACTCAAAAATACAGATGTGAAGGGGTAGAAGCACCTCAATATTTATAGCAGCATTATTAACAATAGCCAAACTATAGAAACAGCCCAGACATCTATACGTCCATAAACTGATGAATAGGTAAAGAAGATGTGGTTCATATATACAATGGCATATTACTCAGCCATCAAAAAGAATTAAAATCTTGTCATTTGCAACGACACGGATGGAGCTAGAATGTATTATACTAAGGTAAATAAGTCAGAGAAAGACAAATACGTTATGATTCCACTCACATGTGGAATTTAAGAAACAAAACATGAACATATCAGAAGAGGAAAAAAAAGGGGGGGGACAAACCACAAGATACTCTTAATAATAGAGAACAAACTGTGGGATGTGGGTGGCGGTGCGCTTGATGGGCATTAAGAAGGACTCTTGTTATGATGAACACTGGGTGTTGCATGTGAGTGATGAACCATTGAATTCTACTCCTGAAACCAATATTGCACTGTGTATTAACTAGAATTTAAATAAAAATTTGAAAAAAATACTGAGTTAAAGTAAAAAGTGCTTAGAACAACACATTAAACAATATACGTAATAGCTATCAACATCATTATATGTATTACTATCTGAAAGAAGAAAGGCCGCCTTGCGTCACTCAGTTATGGTCAAATTTCTATGGCCTGTGAAGTACTTTATCTATTGCCTTTCATAGGATAGTTTACCCCCATCCCCAACACACACACTCCACAGTTCTGTTTAATTGAATTAACATTAATAGACTGAGACAAAGAAGAGTAACAAATGAATGAAGTGGTGTCTTAAAGTGACGAATTTTAAAGCAAAGTATTTCATCCTAAAATCCTATAGCTACAAAATCTATATTTCAAAAATTAATGAGAAATAAAGACTTTCTTAAGGCAAATGATAACTGAGAGAATTCTTTTTCAGCAAACCTAAATTATAAGAAGTCATAAAGGGAGGTCTTCAGGCACAAAGAATATGATAATAAACAGAAATCTAAAATACAAAAGGAAATTAAGAGTAAAAAAATGAATAATTATTGTTAGTTATTAAATTCATTTTTTACTTATTTCACTTCTGTAAAAGATAAAAAATATATAAAGCAAACATAGTAACAATGTATCTTGCATTTCTAGTATACAAGAGTGTCCTACT
This sequence comes from Spilogale gracilis, assembly GCA_004023965.1. Taxonomy (NCBI): domain Eukaryota; kingdom Metazoa; phylum Chordata; class Mammalia; order Carnivora; family Mephitidae; genus Spilogale; species Spilogale gracilis. The sequence continues at coordinate 27,733 of PITA01021676.1, read as the reverse complement.
TATATAAGACCCAATCACTCCATGTGTAGTGGTGTTTTTTATTTTATGAAATCAGACTCTGATTAATCAAATATTTGTAAACTAGGGGATGACCAGTGAAGTGGTTTTTAAAGTATAAATTAAAATGAATAGCAAAAATAAAATGAAGTCATGTGTTGTATACTTTGAAAGTTTACATTTAATTTTCAGAGCAACTACAGTCTTATAAAAGGCTGATGGGAATTGACAACAGTGTATCTACCTTAGAAAACAGTTTTCGGTTTCCTATAAAGATCCACATAAGTTTGCCATATGAACTGACGATCTTATAAATGAAATAAAACTCTATGTTCATACAAACCCTGCTTAGGAATATTATTTACAGCAGCTGTATTTTTGTCACCAAAAAGAGCAAATGACTGAAATGTTCCTCAACTGGAGGGTGTATTAACAGACTGCCATACAACCTTCCAATACCTGCAGTACTTTCAGCAATAGAAGAAAAAAAGGAATGAGATCTATGGCCAATTAATCCACATCAAAGAGCTCTTCTAGAAGGAACAGCCCGCTGGAGAGAGAATGTCCCTGCTCCTGTAGATGCCAAAGCCCTTGGTCAGTGCGATTTTGAAATACAACCCGGGCACTGCCTCAGTTTTGGTGTATAAGCCCAGCCTGCTTCGCCAATCTCTGACACAAGTCTGGTGAGAAAGCAGGCTTATGTACCTGTGCTCTGCATGATACTGTGGTGTCGTTACTCATATATTATCAAAAGGTAACATGTTCTTTAATTGTGTTAAAATACACATTCGCCGTATCAATCATAAATTGTATAGTTCAGTAGGCACTTTGCTTTTGCCTTTTTTGCTTAAAAGCTAACTTAAATACTAAGTTATGTCAGTTATTTGAAAATAGGTCAACTTACATAGGTAATAGAATTTTGGTATGGATATAATGACTTTTCTTTCTCTTTAAAGGCTTTTTAAAATACTGTTGACATCTGATCTCTAAAGTGCATTAGAATTATTTCATGTTTTGGGAAACCCAATTGGCTGCTACCTTAGTCTATAGTTCCATTAATAAGGAAACTTTTTAAATTTGCATTTTGTAGTTCTTTCTGCTAAATTGGTTGTTATTGGCATTGAGATAAAATATCATTTCAAAAATTTTCTCTTTTGTATGAGAACTTTGTACCATATGTGTTTTAGTGATGAGGAGGGAATCAAGAAGGATTTGAGTGTTTAAAGGATCTGCTTTTAATTAGGACGTTGGATTCTGTACGGAAAGTCACTTTAGCTTTGACCCTTTCTTTCCATGAGCCAGCATCCGAATGCCCTGGTACTCTATACTTTGTTCAGAGATATTCAAATATTGCTTCACCAAAGGGACCTTAGCAATTCAAAAATCCACTCTCTCCAAAAGTGATCTTTATCCCTTCTCTTTGGTTAATATCTGACACTGTTGTTTTTAAGATTACCATTTGGATGGCTACTTCATGATACTGTATTATTTTTATTTGTGTTAACCTTAATTACTGCGGATGAAGTACACATATTGAACAATTTTACTTTCATTGTTATCAATTACCTGAGCTCCCCCTTTGCTTGTGTGTGTGAGTGTGTGTGTGTGTGTGTGTGTGTGTGTGTGTGTGTGTGATTTGCCTTTTATTTATCAATGTCTGAGAGTTCTTTGCATATTCTGTATGCTATACATTTTGTCTGGTACACAGTTTGTCTTTTTGTGTTACAATTTTTCCATGGTCATCGACCATTTATTTGACTTCACAATTTCCTTGAGAACTGATACTATCTTGATATAGTAATGCCTAGGTTTACCCTTCCTTTATCTGATAATTTAGAAGATGGTAAACTGGTTTGAACGCAAAAGAATAATCAATACCTATCTGTGATGCATTCTTTAATTCATAGTTTTCCTTTTGACTTGTAGTTGTTTATGGACTCTTCACTTTGTTACACTTCAATACCTTTATATTCTTTTTATCAACTCCACAATAATTTAATACCGACTTCTATGATAACAGTTTAATTTCCTTTTTATAAATGTTGGAAACTTACCTCACAGTCTGATGTACAGCATGGTCCAGAGCCACATCTTGCTAAGCTTTTCAGTTTACATGTATTAAAGTCACAGCACTTCTTAAACTGACATTCCTAAAATGTCATAAGAAATATTACTGTAGCTCAACAACTTAACAGCTCTTATGTATTAGTCTTAGCTTCTATTTATACACTTTTGTGTTCAACTTTTCAATTATACAATATATTCAATGAAGTTTTATTTATTCAATATATTCAAAATAGTATTTTATTATTTCTACAACACCCAAAAGAACATATACGAACTAAATAACATCTAAAATAGCAGTTGATCAGTAACATTTATTACTTAAAATCATTGGTGATTAATTCATAAATTACCAACATGGATATATCTTTGAGGAAGGAAAGTGTGAGTTTCCAAGAGAAAAACTTCCCCAATTGTCTTCTTAGTGTTTATTCCAGCTTCATTTTGTGAATAGAGTTAGACAATAGTTACAATTAAAATACATTTAGTTTAATAATCATGTGTCATGTTTTACTATAATGAAATTAACCAAAAAAGGATATCTTAATAAATATATGCATTTTTATTTTTAGTTTTTTAATATTTTTTATTTTTTTTAAGATTTTTTATTTGACAGAGAGGGAGAATGAGCAAGAGAGAGAGTATAAGCAGAGAGAGTGGCAGGCAGAGGAAGAGGGAGAAACAGGCTTCCCACTGAGCAGGGTAGCCTGATGTGATGTGGGGCTAGAGCCCAGGACTCTGGGATCATGATCTGAGCCTAAGCCAGACACTTAATGGACTGATCCAACCAGGTGCTCCTGCGTATTTTTACAAGGTAAATGACAGTCTATTGTTATTCAAATAAGGTAACAATGTAAATAATAAACTACTGTTTCCATGTAAATAAATTATATTTTTATATTAACACTTCTTAAATAATCAAACATTTCTTATTTACCAAAAAAAACACTGGTTTCAAAGATCTTACCCTTTAACATAAAGGTAAGATTCTTCTTTCTTTTTTTTGTTTTTTTAAGATCTTATTTATTTATTTGACAGAGAGAGATCACAAGTAGGCAGAGAGGCAGGCAGAGAGAGGAGGAAGCAGGCTCCCTGCTGAGTAGAGTCTGATGCGGGCCTGGATCCCAGGACCCTGAGATCATGACCTGAGCCGAAGGCAGAGGCTTTAACCCACTGAGCCACCTAGGCACCTTTCTTTTCCTTCCTTCTTCCTCTTCTTTCTTCTTTCTTCTTTCTTCTTCTTCTCCTTCTCCTCCTCCTCCTCCTCCTCCTTCTTTCTTCTCCTTCTCCTTCTCCTTCTCCTTCTCCTTCTCCTTCTTCTTCTTCTTCTTCTTCTTCTTCCTTCTTCTTCTTCTGAGATTCTTCTTTATTTCTGATTTGCCTTTTGTTTCTGCTTTTTCATGTCTTTATGTCACTAGGCATATATTTATAAATACTCCCATCCTAGAAATAATATAGAAAATACAGAATAAAATTTGAAGTGATTGCTATACTTCCCAGATTCTCCAGGGGTAACTTCAGTATCCTTATCTGTGTGTGTGTGTGTGTGTGTGTGTGTGTGTGTGTGTGTGCATTCTTTCATGGACAGTTAGGGAGGATGCTCTCCCAACCATATTTATCAGTACTAATCATGACCAAGTCCATTTAACTTGCAATGAGTTAATGGGGAAATTGTGTCTCATTTTTTTAATAATTACTAGTGAATGTGAGCCTGAATTTTCATTTTGTACAACATTATGAATTAAATAATCATTTCTGTTGACCACTTTGAGTATTTTGTTTTCCCTTCTTTTCCCCAGTAAATACTGGGGAGAGTTTTATACCATATCCAGCTATCCTTTCTCTCTTGTACATGTTTATGACATTTCTTTGCTTTCTGTTGTTTGTCTTTTTAATGGTGTTTATCATTTTGTGAAATTTGTAATGTTCTTCTTTCATTATGACTACTGGGTATTACGTCTCTTTACCAGGACCTCCATTATGCAAAGACTATTATCAGTACATTATTATCATATTTTTGTTATTTAAAACTTACAGACTTTTTTTTCTGAAATGTATCCATCTATATTTTGTAGGACATTTGCTCCAGTAGGTATTGCTTTATCGTGACATGTGTGTATACAAGAACAAATGCACACTCCACCTGTGTAGGTGGGTGTATAAAGCAATTTCATTTTGTAAAATTGGGGATGTTTATTAAGATATAGATGTCCATGCCATTCTGCCAAAGAACACCTGGAACACATCCATAGTTCAACAAATTGGATTTATTACTAGTGTCAGCAAAGGGGAACACACACTATGGGAAACTGTGGTCCTCCTCAGTGAAAGGGTATAATTACAGAATTTGGACTTGTGTTGGGTAAGTTGGGGCATATAAGGAATGTGGGAGCTGCCAGATTAGATGCTGTCAGAAAAGAAGGGGTATATCTCCGATTGGGTATTTTAATAATGCTTATCTAGAAGAGGAGGAACTATACTAAGGTTAAAGCTGAAATTGGTAAAGGAACAGGAATTTCTCACATTAGCTAGGATAGGATTGGTCATTTCTGTGACTTGAACAATTTCCAAGTTTTACTTGTATTCAGACATAGAGAGTGGCATTGCTTTTTCTCTTCATCTATCATGATCACAGATGTTGAGCTTTTATGAAATCATTTATGTTTAATAAGAGAACCCTGTAACCCATCCATGTCAGGCCAGTGCCTAGCAACACCAAAGCCCAGAATTATGAGGCCAGATCCTGTACACCAGGGGCTGCTTCTTTTCTTATAATGAATCCACTGGATTTATAGATAAACAATTCTGACATTATCTTCTTCCATCCTGAAAATGAATGTTATATATCTATATAACTTTTATATATTTAGATATCTTAATCACTAGATAGATATGTGTTGATATATAAATAGATAAAGATATACAGATGTCAATTTTCATTTCTTATGCCAATAGCCCAATACAACAGTGAATGCAATTAAACAGCCTCAAAGTATGTTCAATGTTTATTGAGGCAAGATTTCCTCCAAATCAACTCTTTCATTTTTCTTTTTTTTAAAGATTTTATTTATTTATTTGACAGAAAGAGATCACACTAATCCTTATTCATTGATACAAATGATACATAATTATAAAGATAATAGCACTATGCGTGTATTCATTGATTCAACAAATATTTGTTGAGAACCTTGAATGTACCAGATGCTAGTCTATGTACTGGCAATTAAGCAATGATTAAGACTGGGCTATATTCACTCTAAATTTTCTGTATTTCTTTTTGCCAATACCATCTCATTTTAATCACAGTATGTTTCTGTGCTTGTGCATGCACATTTATGTTTAATTTGCTAGGGATGATAATCGTCCTAAATTATTAAAGTGTATGTATAGACTTAGAGTTTATTTCTAGATAAAAAAAAACAAGTTAGAACATATTGCCTTTTTTCTACAATTCAGAAAACTTTGTATAAAATCAGCACAATTTTTTTAAATTTGAGTATAGTTGACCCACACATTACATTATTTCAAGTGTACAGCCTAGTGACTCAATTTCTCTGTATATTATGCTATGCTCACCACAAGTGTAAGATTTCACCTGTCACTATACAATGCTATTATGGTGTCATTGACTATATTTTCTATCCTGTGATTTTATTAATTAAAAAAAATTACCAGCAGAGCCATATGGTATGGACTTTTCTTTAATGAGAAGTTTTGAAAATATAGATAGGATTTCTTTAGCATTATTTATGAATAATGCTATTTTATATAATCATGTTGGTTTTGCAAATGCTTTTTTTCAAGGAATTTGTCCAGGTACTACACAGATTCTCTATAGCCTCACCCTATTCACGATAATGTTTTGGGTCCTCTCATGTGAGTACCATGAGCAAAGATTCTGTATTGAATCACGCTACAATGATCAGGGTATTCCCCATTCCCCAGTTAATAGTTCCTTCAGTAAAAGACTACTGTCACTCTGTTGGAGAGGGGAATGATTGAGAAACTTGCTTGCTGGAGCATCGTAGGTTTTCATCCTGTACCTGAGCAATGAGCTCAAGCTCTGAGACTGGCTTGGGTCTGTAGTGAGAGATTAGCAAGAGAGTTGTAGCAATTGGCATCAATCCTCTGCTCACTTTTTCTTATACACCAAGAAATTTGGTAATTGACTACCCAGATCTTTCTTAACTATCAGTGTAAATACATGCAGTTCAAAACCAATAATTGCCATCTATGTATGGCCTTTCTTCCCTTGATGCTAATTTTATCTGTTTAGGCTGTGACTGTTGAGCACTGCCCCTTGGGCTCTGCTATTTTGGTATTCAGTGATTCCTAGTATACTAGGGGCCCAATTCTGTAATGACACTTTCAGCCATCAACTGTTGTCTATAAAAGAAAGCTACTACTGAGATGTTCAACAACATTAGTACCTCCTTAGTAGTGCATTTTTTCATTGCCTTACTGAAAGCAGTATCCTGTTAGTCACCCAAATAACTAGGTGCTGGATTTTGTATTCTTATATTTTATTATAGTATGACCACCAATCTAAGCTTCCGATGCCTTCCATATTTCTCTATTAAGGTAGTTCTGGAAATAACAAAAATAAAAATAAAGAAATGCTGGCATATTCACCTCCTTTATTGTGGGCTAGCCTGCAGTCTTCAAGCATTCGTCCAGCAGCAAATCAAGACTGACCATGGGTTTCCTTGCCTATCCAATCTTGATTCATCAGAGAGTATCCCCCTATCAAGTCTACCATATCCAGGCCTATATTTTAATACCTTTGGAACAGCATTCTTAGCATCCACTCCTGGCATATTATCCAGGTTTTTGTTTATACATATCAGCAAGTTCTTAAAAATAATCATTTTATTGTAATAGAGAGTACTTCCTCAATTGGGCTATGTTTAGACTTGACAAAGTCTAGAACAATGAGGAAAGGCAGGGGTAGATCCTTTAGGCTAAAGCTAAATCCCAAAGTTACCTCTAGGAAATGATATGAAACAGAGGACATAAAAATATTTTCTGTAAAGGACAAAATGGCAAATATTTGCAACTTTGCTAAAATGGTGCAACATATGGCTTCTGTTGCAAGTGTTCAACTCTGCCATCATAGCACAAAGGCAGCCATAGACAATATGCAAACATATGGGCATGGCTGCATTCCAACGAAGTTCCATTTACAAAAATAGGTGATGGCTGAATTTGGCCTACTGGGCGGTTTGCAGAACTCTGATATAGAGCATATCTCAGAGAATTTCCTTTAAGGGGCAAGGAGTTGGGGCATTTATTCACCAACTACCTTTTGCAATTATTTGAGGAATGATCATTAGCCCCAAATGGTTTAAACCCATTCTGCTCAAGGACAAGCATGCTACTGAGACCAGAGGAAGAACTCCAACAAAAATTCTCAGATACTTGAAGCCAATTCTCTCTCCAGGAACAATCGGTGCTGAGAAGGTACTGATAGGACACTGACAGTATCTCCTATAAGTGATATTCTGCATGTAGTGGAAGTTCATGATGTACAGACCTAGCTTCAGATTATGTTGCTTTATTCTATCTTTCATTAAAAATAACCAGACATCTTGGGAGGCAATAGGCATTTTGGAAGATATGAATGAGATGAGCATAGTACCACTAATCAGAAAAGTAAAATGATATTAGAAAATCTGAGATAACTGGGTACCAGGGTAACTCAGTTGGTTAGTTCTGACTCTTGATTTCAGCTCAGGTCATGATCTCAGGGTGAGATTAAGCCCTGCATTGGGCTCCACTAGAGCCTGCTTGAGATTCTCTCTCTCTCCCTCTCTCCTGACCCTCCCTGCCCCACTCTTGAAAAAAAGAAAGAAACAACAAAGAATATCTGAGATAAATGGAAAACTACACATGCATACACACACACACACACACTTTTGGAAATAGTGGGAATTAAGAAAACTTGTAGAGATTTAATGTTATGTAAACAAATGGTGGCTTTTTTTTTTTGTAGGTGGATAAGAAATTCATGTAACTGCTGAGGGACCAATCATTAACTTTTATTTTATTTAAATAGAGGGGAATTGCAAAATGTTACATAATAATGGTATTAGATTAAATATGTGGTCTTATCTGTTAGGAATAGTGTACAGAGAGTATTTTAATAGGACTGTGATAGGATTGATATCTATATTTAGAAGTGAGCAAATTGAACAAGTTTTGATCATCCTGAAATTTGGAAATGCAAGAATGCTGAGGATTAAAAAAAAATCTATTATAAGGTTTCACCATTCTTGTAACAAAAGGAGATGGGAAAATTTGGATGAAATTGAGGAAAAGTTTGTAGAGATAACAGACTGGGATCACATGAGTTAGGAAATAAGTTGAGGATAAGAAGCCATGCACTTAGCCTATCCACACAAAACCTCTCCACTGGCAAACCAAGTTTTCATGACTCATTTGTTTTCTCAATCAACGAGGAATGGGAAAGTGATTCATATGCCCTAACTTATTTTCATATTTAAGTTCTATGTTAAAGACATAGTTGCATAAATTATCCCCTATATACCATGACAACCACTTATTAGAAACACAAGAAATTGTGCTCAAATTCCATTCCTATTGCTTACCTCTTGGCTGCCACAGTCACATTCTTCATTAGGTTCCAAAATCCCATTACCACATACCGATTGATTTTGATATGATGGTTGCAAATTTGAAAAGTTCTGAAGACATTTAGCCTCAAATTTTGAAACGAAGTATCTATAGTCATACATGCTACAGTTGCTAAAAATCTTTATACCACTGGCACCCCTACAATGAAATAATAATCCTCAGGTAAATCCTCAGGCTAATAGAAATCCACCTAAACAATGCCCCCATATATAATGATATGACTTGCAGGATGGCAAATGAAAAACTTGTACCTGAGTAGAGATGAAGATAAGCATGATTAAATTTTAATTTATCATTTATCTTTAACATTCTTTTTTTAAAAATGGCATTAAAGGGGCACCTGGGTGGCTCAGTTGGTTAAGTGACTGCTTTCGGCTCAGGTCATGATCCCGGAGACCCGGGATCGAGTCCCACATCGGGCTCCCTGCTCGGCGGGAAGCCTGCTTCTCCCTCTCTCACTCCCCCTGCTGGTGTTCCCTCTCTAGCTGTGTTTCTCCCTGTCAAATAAATAAAATCTTTAAAAAAAAAATGGCATTAAAAATGTATCTTTCCAGGAAAGCAAGAAAGTGTAATGGTTAAATATCTATCTATCATCTATCATTTATCTTTCTGTCTACCTAATATGCTCTTCCCTCATATATCCAAAGCTTCCTTCCCTCATTTCAGACAGATGTCTACTCAAATATAACCTTCAAAAGAGGTCTTTCTTGACATTATATAAAATTGTGTCCCCTCCCACATTCTCCTTCCACTGTCAATATTGATTATTCCACATGGTACTTTTGCATCATGTAAAAATATGCTCATTTGTATTTTTTGAATTTGCTTTTATGTAACTTAAGTTCTGTACTAAAATATAAGTTCCATGAAGGTCTTTAGTTTCATGCTCACAGCTTTATTTCTAGTGGAATATCTAAAGGATATATCTAATGGATCTCCAATAGACATTTTGAGTACACTATGTACAATAATGACAGATTCTCAGCCAACACTGTACCATCCACTAGTCTCAGTTCCAGGCAACTCTGTTCTGGTTTCTCAGGCTGATAACATTGGTGCAATCCTGGATTCTCTTCTCTCGTTCTTTATTAATACACATGTACATAAATGAATAGAACATATACAGTTAATAATTTTTATGTTGACTGAATGTTGGAATGACAATATTTTTGATATATCAAGTTAAATAAAATATATTATTGAAATGTATTATTAAAACTACATTCATCTGATTTTTAAAAGTTTTTAATGCAGCTACTAGAAAAGTTAAAATTACATATGTGGGTCACATTTCATTTCTATTGCACAGTGCCAGTCTAAGCAATCATGTCTGAAACAATAACTCCAAAACAGCCATAGCTGAGCCTCCAGGGAAATTAATGTACAGCTGCTAAGATTTTGGAGTTGGGAGAGTGAGGGGAAAAAAGGAATGTTTTAGCTTTCCTGATTTAGCAATTTGTAATGGAATAAACAGGGGACAGCGGGAAGAACCTCACAAAGAATAATATTATTTGAGCAATTTTCTATTACTTTTAACTACTTTGTTTCAATAGGTATCAGCATCACTCCACTTTTGCAGGTCATTCTCAAGCAAAAAGCTACAAATTTTAAGCACTGATATATTTTATATGAAATTAACTTAAAAATAGGCAGAGACTTAAATGAATCATTAATTCTAATCCCGAAACCTATATTGCACTGTATGTTAAATAATTAGAATTTAAATAAAAATTTAAAAATAAAAATATAGAAATATCATTTTTTTACTTGAATCACATTTTTGAGTAAAAATTAAAAGTATTTATTATAACTTGAAACTTTTGCTTAAAGTGTGTACAAAGCAATTTACTTTTTTAAATCTTTGCTTAAAAGATGTCCATGAAAAAGAAGAAATTTATGTGTTTGCCTAAGTATATAGAATTTTAATAGACCAAGACATTTCAAAGCAAATGTTAATTAATTTGCTTTTTGTGGGGAAGATTACCAACCGGTCAAAACCTGAACTATTTACTTTCTTTATACACACACTCTTTGGTAGCTGAAATTATATGGGCTACAGTAAATAACATGTAGTTTGAATTCACACTGCATTTGTAATTACTAATACTAAGCATATCTTCAAAAGGCCCAACAATCCTATTACATTCTTCTTTTTTTTCCTAAGATTTTATTTCTTTATTTGACAGAGATAGAGAGCACAGGTAGGCAGAGTGGTTGACAGAGGGAGAGGGAGAAGCAAGGAGACTGAGGCAGAACTTGATCCCAGGACCCTGGGATCATGACCTGAGCCGTAGGCAGCCGCTTAACTGACTGAGCCTCCCAGGCACCCCAATCTTATTACATTCTTAAGTCATTTCTAATTTCTAGGTCCCAAAACAAATGTTTCACATCTTTTATCCAAGCTTTTATAGTCCTTACTGTGAACTTCAGAAGAAATGGTCCTCATCTTTATACCTCCATTAACCAAACTACCTACATCTTTATCTATTTGCTCTGCTAACATCTTATCACAATAATTGAATGTACTCAGATCCATTAAAAGTCAGCCTCTCTACTCATGCAATACATTCTATCCTGTCTAATTTACTCAATGATTTTGTTCTTAAGTCTTCATTATATCCAACATCAACATATTTTCCCTCTTTTCTCTTTATTTCTTTTAGTCTGTACATAATATGTAGTTTCTCCCACCCTAATACATTTTTAATATTGTTGTTGTTCTAATCGCATACTGATTCTATTGATATAGGTAGGTAGTCAATCATAACATCTATAGATAGAGACAGATATTTTTCCTCTTCAAACCTTTCCTCCTTCTACTTTCTCTTAAAATTCTAGCCAAAGCTGCCAGGACTATATCACTGAGGGTCATCTTAGAAATGTTTGCTTTGGATCCAATATACTATAACAACCAAAACAATAATACTGTGTTCATATGATATTTCACAGTCCTCGTAAATCTTAAGTTTTTTCCTCTAATTCCCTCAAGTGAGCATTTCTTAATCATGTTGAGTACCACTTTCCTGGAGTCATATTACTTAGACAAATTTCTTAGTGTGATATCTCTTTGTGCGCAACATACTTTTCCAATTTTTGACATGAAGTTGAATATAAAGAATAAAAAAAATCATCACATCTTGTAAACAACTTCACAAATATATATGTGAAATTAATTAAGAAGAAAAAAGTCTTACACTGCTTTATGATTCATTATGCATGTAGCTCTTGGACAAGAACAGTTATTAATGTCATCATATGTTAATCCCATTTTAAGCCCAAGTAGTTGAGCTATAATAACTGAAAATCCCTCCAAAGTCATTCCATCTGGATACTAAAATAAAGAAGATTGAAAGGAAAACTATCATACCAGAAGTCAATAAAAGCAACTAAAAAGTTAAAACTTTTTGTTCTTATAAAATTTTGTTTTAATACTTTGTAAATAAGCATATTTTACAAAGTGTTATTTTGTTATGTCATTGATGAGACTATCCATACTGATTAATTGACTAAGACCCATAACAGTGTGAAGAATGACCAAGCTAGAAGTATTCTGTAGTTTAATATTTGACATGCTCAATTTTATAGCCATAGTATTTCTAATTAATCAACATAAAACACATTTACTTAACTTTCTCATTAAATCAGTTCATCCAATTAACAAATATTAATTCAGTATGCCCATATGACAAGCACAATAACAGAAGATGAAAATATAGTGGACTGCATGAAGAAATGGATTTTATTCTCCCTGGGAGCTTCCATTACAGAAGGGGAGAAAGAAAATAAACAAGAGACTTAAAACAAACTTCCCAAATATAAAGAGATCATGAAAAGTGTTCTAAAGAAAATGAAGTGCTCCAATAGAGAATTTTTGAGGAGGACTATAGCTACCTAATATTTATGAATTAGTACTTAAGCTGAGGTTTAACACTTAGGAAATGGCCCAGCAACATAAAAAGGAGTAAGGTGCTTGTATGGGAGCTGATCAAAAGGTTGTTGTATAATGAATGAGGTAAAAACAAAAAAAAAAATAACAGAAACTCGAGTTATGGGCAAAGTCATAGAAAAGACACTTGGAATGAGAAGTTATTTTTAAAATGTTGGCACTGCAGAGCGGTGTCATATTATAGTTTTCGATAAAAAGACTGTGAATCTTTTCTCATCCTATTGATCATCACAAGAAAAATAGAGTTTCACTAATTTTTCTACCTCAGATGAAATTTATGATAAAGTTTAATTCATACCTAAAAGAAAAAAAGATTGTGCATATGTATGTGCAAGTGTGCGAATGAAAAGATGGAAAAAATTAGTTAATAGCTAGTAGCAAATGGTTACCTTTCTTTTCACCCTATAAGAGCTAAGCATGAACGAAAAGAAAAATCCCAGTAACAGAATTTAAAAGAAAGTTAAAGCCACAGCAGAACTTGAAGGATGATACCTGGCTGATCACCAGATTTTAAGGCAAGTTAGAACAACCAGAACCTGGTCTCTTACTGCCAGCTCCAAAAAGAGAAGACCAGGACTTGTACTTCCATAGTTGAAAATAAATCCCCCGTATAAAGTCAGGCAACAAAGTAAAATAACCCAGTGGTTATGTTGTGTAGGAAAGGAAAACAGATTACACACACACACACACTCACAACTCACAACAGGAATAAAAACGGGGCTATCACAGCAGATCCTACAGATTAAAAATAGCTATGATGTGCAAAAGAATGAAATTGTACCCCTATCTTAGACCACCCACAAAAATTAATTTAACATGGATTAAAGGCTTACTTCTAAGACCTAAAACTGTAAAATTGTTAGAAGAAAACATAAGCAAAAATATCCTTGATATTGGTCTTGGTAATAATATTTTGCATTTCACACCAAAAGCACAGGCAACAAAAGCTAAAATTAACAAGAGGAGGAATTACTGGAGCAACCCATGTTCACTGGTAGATGAATAGATGAAGAAGTTGTGGTATATAGTATGTACATGTACACATACATACAACGGGATATGGAATAGATACAATGGACTATTCCTCGGCATATAAAAGAATGTTCTTGCCATTCGCAACAACATAGGTGGACCTAGTTGGCATGATGCTGTGTGAAACAGGTCAGTCAGAAAAAGACAAATACCATGTGGAATTAAAAAAAAAATGAACAAATACACACAAAAAAAGAGAGTGAGAAAACCAGAATCTTAAATACAGAGAACAAACTGAAGGCTGCTAGAGGGGAGGTTGGAGGGAGAAAAGCAAAATAGATTTAAAAAAAAAGATCAAGAGTACATATATATTGATGGGCACTGAGAAATATACAGAACTGTTGAATCATTATAGTGTCCACCTGGAACTAACGTATGAGTGTGTGTGGATTATACTTGAGTAATACAAACAAAAAACAAAAAAGATATAAATTGGGACTACATCAAACTAAAAGGTCTCTTCACAGCAAAGGAAAAAAGAAATCAATAGAATAAAAAGGCAACATATGGAATGGAAGAAAATATTTGCAGACCATATATTCAATAAGGGATTATATCAACAATATATAAGGAAATCAGAACTCAATAGCAAAACACCAAATAACTCAATTAAAAATAGGCAAAGGACTTGAATAGACATTTTTTCCAAAGAACATATACAAATGGCCAACAGGTTTATGAAAAGATGCTAAATATCACTAACCATCAGGTGAATGCAAATCAAAGCCACCATGAGATATCACCTCTCAGCAGGTAAGATGACCATTATCATAAAGACAAAAGATGAAAAATATTGGTTAAGATGTGGAGAAAAGCTACTGGGAATGTAAATTGGTATGGCTATCATGAAAAACAGTGTGGAGGTTCCTCGAAAAATTAAAATAGAATTACCATAGGAGCCAGCAATCCCACTTCTGGTTGTATAACCAAAATAAATGAAATCATTCTCTGTATTCCTATGTTAACAGAAGCATTATTCACAATAGCCAAATTTGGAAGCAACATAAATATCTATCAACAGATGAGTGCATAAAGAAAATGTAGTTTATTACACAATAGAGTATTATTTAGTTGTAAAAAAAAAAATAAGGAAATCCTTCCATTTGCAACAACATAGATGACCAGAGATGAATTATGCTAAGTAGATGAGAAAGGCAAATATGTATGATAACACTTACATATGGTAACTTTAAAAAAAGTTAAACTATGGAAACAGAGAGTAGAACTGTAATTGTTAGGAGGTAGGGGAAGGGGAAGATGGGGAGATGTTGGTCAAAGGGTAGAAGCTTCCAGTTATAAAATGAGTAACTTCTGAGTATCTAATATAACTGTGGGAACTATGTAATACATAAATATGTATTATATACTTGAAATTTGTTGAGAGTACATCTTAGGCATTCTCATAAAACATAACTGTGAGTTGGTGAATATATTAATTACTTTGATCATGGGAATTGTTTCATAATGTAAATATATCAAATTACCACTTTGTACAATTTAAGTATATTAGTATTTTGGCAATTACGCCTCAGTAATGCTGGGGGTGGGAGGAAAAGCAATGGCATATGTTTGCGAGAGCATGAAAATAGAGGAAAAAAGAGAAAATAAATGAATGTTAGATAGCTTCAACAGAAATTTGGAATCTGTAGCATAGAATCTAAAGGCTTCAGGCCAGGAAGGAGTTGGATCTTTTTACACTTATTTCCCTACGCATGACACCCAAAAGTGCTAGAGGATTAACAGAAGACATGAATAGGCATTTTTCCAAAGAGGACATACAGATGGCAATAGACACATAAAAAGATTCTCACCATCACTGATCATCAGGGAAACAGAAATCCAGACTATAATGAGGTATCACCTCACACCGGTCAGAATAGCTAAAATCAACAGCACAAGAAACAACAGATGTTGGCAAGGATGTGGAGAAAAAGGAACCCTCTTGCTCTGTTGGTGGGAATGCAAACTGGTACAGCCACCCCGGAAAACAGTACAGAGGTTCCTCAAAAAGATCAAAATAGAACTACCCTATGATCCAGCAGTTGCACTATTAAGTATTTTCCCCAAAGAATACAAAAACAGTAACTCAAAAGATACATGTACCCCTGTTTATAGCAGCCTTAGCTACTGAAATATTGCTCAGCCATAAAAAGAGAATGAAATCTTGCCATTTTCAAAAACATAGATGGAGCTAGAGAGTATTATGTTAAACAAAATAAATCAGAGAAAGACAAATCCCATATTATATCACTCATATATGAAATTTAAGAAACAA
This sequence comes from Spilogale gracilis, assembly GCA_004023965.1. Classification (NCBI taxonomy): domain Eukaryota; kingdom Metazoa; phylum Chordata; class Mammalia; order Carnivora; family Mephitidae; genus Spilogale; species Spilogale gracilis. Next base: position 11,765 of record PITA01021676.1, on the reverse strand, counting down.
AACAAAGGGAAAAAGAGAGAGAAAGATAGAGGGGCAAACCAAGAAACAGATTCCTAACTACAGAGAACAAACTGATGATTATCAGAGGGGAGGTAGATGGGGGCGCGGATTAAATAGATGGTAGAGATTAAGGAGGGCACTTGTGATGAGCACTGAGAGTTGTATAGAAGCATTGAATCACATATTATACACCTGAAACTAACTTTACATTGTATATTAACTAACTGGAATTTAAATACAAACTTAAAAAAAATGAGAAGCTAGCATTATACCTATAAAAAGTGACAGTCTTTGTGACTTTCAGCCCTAGCCCAGGTATAATAGACATGGCATGTGGGTTCACAGGACATTCATGAAAAAAAAAAAAAAAATGATACTCCAGGCATGGGAAATTAAACACCTGACATGAAGAAATGGGGGCTGCTGTATAAATATATAAAAGAGAAGACTTTAGAAAAAGAATATTCCAAGTTCAATCTCTCACATTTCTGGCTGACTCCTCAAACATCCATATACGGGATAGCCTCAACACTGAACTTAGCTAATGACTAAAGATCTCAATTGATTACAAAGCCACTGTCTATTGTTAGTTGCTATTCTGAATTTAACCAAGAGCACTGCATGATAAAAGAAACAAAAAATCAACACATATCAGAGATAAACAATAGAATCCAGACTCCATAACAGCATGTATAATGTCCATAATGTCAAAGAATATCTCTCAACACCATGAAAACTAAATTGAGAAGTAAACAATGGCCCATAAAACTGACCTAGGATGTGTTTTTAGAAACAAAACTTTGGGGGCGCCTGAGTGACTCAGTTGGTTAAGCGACTGCCTTCGGCTCAGGTCATGATCCTGGAGACCCGGGATCGAGTCCCACATTGGGCTCCCTGCTCGGCAGGAAGCCTGCTTCTCCCTCTCTCACTCTCCTTGTGTTCCTCTCTGGCTGTGTTTCTCTCTGTCAAATAAATAAAATCTTAAAAAAAAAAAAGAAATGGCAGATTTAAATTGTTCTGAAATGGCAGATTTAAATAGGAATTAGTGTCTTATAACATATTTCTCAGAAATGTCATGGATGTAGTCCAAAATTACTTATCATATCAAGAACCAGAAGCAGCTCAACCAAAATGAGAAACCATAATCAACAGACAGCAAAACAAAGATAGTCCATATATTATATTTGCTGAAGTAAAATCCTTCATAAATTATTATAAAAGTACTTCAACAGTAATTATAACATCTCTAAAACAAATAAAAACATAAGGTCTCATCAAAGAAATATATAAGGAAACATAAAATGACCAACAGAGACTTTGGACACAGAAACAAACTGAGGGACTTGGAGGGAGGGGGTGGGGGGATGGGAGAGCCTGCTGGTGGGTACTGGGGACACCTATTACATGGAGCACTGGGTGTGGGGAATGGGGAATGAATCTTGGAACACTGGAAAAAAAATTTAAGTAACAATAAAAAAATAAGAAACATAAAAAAATACAGAAATGATAAATAAAAAACAAAAATTAAAGTAGGGGGACTTAGGAGCAAAATGGAGATGTTAGAGATAGTATGAATAAACTTAAAGACTGATTCATATCTAATCTGAACAATAGAGAAGAGAAAATAGTTTTGTTTTGTTTTGTTTTTAGAGATTTTATGAATTTATTTGAAAGAGAAAAACAAAGGAAGAAAGGGAACACAAGCAGGGCAAGTGAGAGAGGGAGAAGCAGGCTTCCCACTGAACAGGCAGCCGGATGTGAGGCTGGTTCCCAGGACTCCAGGATCATGACCTGAGCCCAAGGCAGACACTTAATGACGGAGCCCCCCAAGCGCCCACTAAAATAGCTTTTTATGAAATTAACAGAGATACAGGGAGCAGTAGGACAATGGCACAAGATCAAGCATCAATGTCATTAGTGTCCCAGAAGGAGAGAAAGGGGGCAGAGTTGAAAAATTTGAAGGAATATGGCTAAAATGTCCCTAATTTCTTTTTTTTTTTTAAAGATTTTATTTATTTGACAGAGAGAAACACAGCCAGAGAGGGAACACAAGCAGGGGAAGTGAGAGAAGGAGAAGCAGGCTTCCCGTGGAGCAGGGAGCGCGATGTGGGACTCGATCCCGGGTCTCTGGGATCATGACCTGAGCCGCAGGCAGTCGCTTAACCAACTGAGCCACCCAGGCGCCCCTAAAATGTCCCTAATTTCTAACAAGATGAACTTAAAGTAATCATGACAGACACATTATGATTAAATAGCTGGAAAAAATATTTATATGTCTGGAAATCAGCCAAAGAAAATCAACACATTGCTTATAGAGGAGCAGTGATTCATACAACAGAGATTTTCTCATCAGAAATAATGATGCACAGAGGATATAGCACAATATTTTTCTTCAAGTACTGAAAGAAAAAAAGTGTCAACCCTGCAACTTAATCCAACATATATATCTTTAAAGAATGAAGATGAAATAAAGGCATTCTGAAATGATGGCAAATTAAGATATTATGCTGGCAGTAGTCCTGCTTTAAAAAAATGACTAAAGAATTTTGGGGGGATAAAAACAAAATGATAATGAAAGAAAACCTGTAACATCGGGGATGAACAAAGAGGAACAAAATGGGAAAATATAATAAACTTTCTCTCCACTTGATTTTTAACAAAATTTTGTTTCATGGTTGAAAATAAAAAGGTAATTTTGTGTGATATAGTTTTAAATGTATTTAAAAGTAATATTTAAGTAAACTGCATAATTACTCATTTTATGTTTATATATGATTTGAGAGCTAAAAAATGGTGTTAACATTTCCACATTCTATTTGAAGTGGTAAACTGTCTATACACACACTTGTGTGTGTGTGTGTACACACACATATGTATTTGCACTCTCATTACAAAAAACAGTAAAAGGATTTTCCAAAGAAAATCTGGTGGTATCACAATTCTGGACTTCAAGCTCTATTACAAAGCTATAATCATGACGACAGTATGGCATTGGCACAAAAACAGATACATAGATCAACATAACAGAATAGAAAACCCTGAAATAGACATTCAGCTCTATGGTCAAGTAGTTTTCAACAAAGCAAGAAAGAATATTTGATGGAAAAAGACAGTATCTTCAACAAATGGTGTTGGGAAAATTGGACATCCACATGCAGAATGAAACTGGACCACTTTCTTACACCATACACATAAATAAACTCAAAATGGATGAAAGACCTCAATGTGAGACAGGATTCCATCAAAATCTTAGAGGAGAACACAGGCAGCAACGTCTTTGACCTTGGCCACAGCAACTTCTTGCTAGACATGTCTCCAAAGGCAAGGGAAACAAAAGCTAAAATAAAGTACTGGGACTTGATCAGGATAAAAAGCTTTTGCACAGCTAAGGAAATAGGCAACAAAACCAAAAGACGACATAGAGAATGGGAGAAGATATTTGCAAATGTCTCATCGATCAAGGGCTAGAAAATCTATAAAAAACTTTCAAACTTAATCCTTCTTTAAATATTTGGTATAATTACCCCGGGGAAGCCATCCAGCTCTGGAGTCTTATATTTTTTGAAGATTTATGATTACTAATTTAATTTCTTTGCTGGTTATCAGTATGTTCAGGTTTTCTATTCTTCTTGTTTCAGTTTTTGTAGTTTAATGCTTCTAGGAATATTTCCATTTCTTCCAGATTGCCTAATATGTTGGAATATATTGCTCATAATATTCTTTTATAATTGTTTACATTGATTTGATATTGGTTGTGAGCTCTCCTCTTTCATTCATTATTATATTTGGGTCCTTTATTTTTTCCTTTTGATATATCTGGTTGGGGTTTATAAATTTTATTAATTCTTTCAAAGAACCAGCTCCTACTTTCATTGATCTGTTACTTTTTTAAAAATTTCTATATCATTGATTTCTATTCTAATCTTTATTATCTTTTTTGGACAAAATGACAAGACAGAGAAATTCACTCCAAGATAAAGATCAGGAGGAAGTATTCATTGCTAGGGATTTAATTAAAATGATTATAAGTAAGATGTCTGAACTAGAATTTAAAACAATGATTATAAATTACTAGCTGGACTTGAAAAAAGCACAGAAGACACTAGAGAATCCCTTATTGTATAAAAGAACTAAAATCCAGTCTGCCTGAAATTTAAAATGTTATTAGTGAGATACAATCTCAAGTGGCGGCCATGAAAATGAAGATAAGGGAAACAGAAGAGAGAATCAGTGATGCAGAAGATAAAATGATGGAGAATAAGAAAGCTGAAGAGAGAAAGACAACTGTTAGATCACAAAGGTAGACTTAGATAACTCAGTTCTCTAAGTCTAGAGAACTCAATGATAAGTGAAAAGATATCTCTATTATAGGGATTATAGAAGATGAAGTGTAGAAGAAAGGGGAAGAAGGATTATTTGAACAAATTATAGCTGAGAATACAGGGTTTACAGTATTAGTCCTGTAAAATCACTTATATTTATAACAAGTGAATATGTATTTCTTGATAATGTAAAAATTTTAAAAGAAAAAGAACTATATGATACATTATATATACATCTTTTTAAAAAATTGTTCAAAATAATACTGAAATGATGCATAAATAAGAACAATGCAGAACAATGATATATAGTTAATGGTTAATACATTTGTAACAGTTGCATAAAGTACACATAAAATAGAAGCACAAATTCACGATTTTTGCTATTTCTCCGATTTAAAGTAGACATGCTCTTTGCTCTCTGAATTTGCATCCTTAGAAAATCTGACTAAATGTTCGCCACATTGACTACTTGGTGAATAAGTATATTAATTTATGTTACACTTTTGCTTTATGTTATAATTTACAATTAAATACAATTTCTGAGATTAAAATAATTTTGTCCCAACAAAATAATAAATACATGTATAGAGGAAAAAGTTAATAGTCACTATTTTTATTTTACACTTTTTAGCTATATAAAATAATAGAAAAATACAATATAAAGTTTTAAAAAACAGTAAAGAAGGATAAAAATCACATACCATAGCGATGTCTGCATCATAGCTTTTATTACATATTGTGCCAGGAAATGTTGCTCCCAGATATGTAGGTCGTTTCCTGTAACTACATCATTATAGTATAGTCTTTTTTATTGCCATACTTATTCAGAACAATTTACTGGCTTATTTATTAAATTAAATCCATAAAATTTAAAAGGATTTTTCAAACAAGCCAATTTTTGATCTGGATATTATCTACTATATTTTACAAAATGCTCAACTCATTGAAAACTATAATTCACTTTATTTTTTTAATTAAAGATTTATTCATTTGAGGGTGGGAAAGAGAAGAGGGAGAGGAAAAAGAAGAGAATCTCAAGCAGACTACTTTCTGAGTGCATAACTGGGGCTCCATCTCACAGCCCTGAGATCATGATCAGAGCTGAACCCTAAACCAATTTAACCAAATGAGGCACCCAGGCACCCCTACAATTCACTTTAAATCCAATTTTCTCTCCTTGCCTAAATCCTAGACTTGATAAAATTTTACTCTTTTGACTTTTCCTCAGTTTCCCTTGTCCTGAATGTACTTTTTTGGTTACTAAACATTAAAACAAAAGGGGTTTTTAACTTGCGTAATAAGAAGTCTTGCCTGTCCGAAATGTAAGTATTTTCTTAAATCATTACCAAAAATATCCTTTTTAGTCAAAGAGTAGACAAAAAAATTGATTAACATATTATAGGTAATATTAACTGAATAGTGACAATTTTTACATTATTAAGAAGCTAAAGCTTATATCTATTCTACAGTATAGTTAGCATCATCAAAGTTTATGAGTCGTTTTCTTACATAAATTATATTCCAGAATATATTTTTATATAGCTTATTTATGTTGTTTCTTTTTATCATATTTTCAACGACATTATTACATCCATGGCAACAGTTATGTATTTTTCAGATGGGCCTACAGAAAGTCGAAGAACACAGTAAAAGCCTTAAATTATCAAATTAATGAAATTATTTAATCTCTTTTTTAATGTAGAACGTTGTGCTTACATAAGTAAGAATGCTATGTCATGGGGCCGTAGGATAAGATAGTCCTGTTTCCATGTGAAAAATCTTTGTAATAAATCATCTGCATCCCCGTTGGTAGAAATTTTGTTTTTATCTGACCACAGTTCCAAGGAGGACAGCATCACAGTCAGTTTGAACTGAGTAAACATCTAAAATAAGATTTACGGCATACTTGTTCAAATAACGTTAGTCATTACTTTAAGATTACACAAAAATAAAGAATAAGTTCAGTTTATTATTTTGGATATTAATAATTGACTTTTAAGTCATTAATTTGTCATGAGGGATTAGAAATCAGTTTCAATGATTTTTCATAAAACTATAAATGTAAAAAACTTAAGACTTACAGTGTTGACAAGGCCAATAATTTGGATAATTTTCTCTGTTACAGCCATCACTTCTGATCCCATATAATCATACTGAAAAAATAATTTTTAAGTGATTTTTTTAAAAAAAATGTAAGTGATAGCAATTTCCTATGGTACATATATCTTGCTTACACCAGGCAGGTAAACCATAGGATTTGTCAAACAATATAAAGCATACTAATATAAAGATGATAACATTTATAATAAGAAAAACAACAAAATCATTGTTAGGTTTCTAGAAATAGATCCTCAAAAGACACTCTCAAACAGAAACGACTAAAATCAAGAGGTCCTAAAATAACTTCACAGATTCCTCCTTAGTATAATGGGATTTTTTCAGGTAGATGCAGAGAAAATAATGGTCATTTTCTATGACACAGATGGAATCACAAAACCTCCTGTCACGTGGTTTGTTAAAAAAAAAATCAAATAAATAAATATTTAAAAATCCAAATCCAAATGCTCTAATATTTTTACAGAACAAAAACCAGAAATCCCAATTATAAAATATTAAAAATTATATTGCATAAGAATTTTAAAAGTTTTGATAAATAAGATGAAATTACTTGTGTAATAAGAAGTCTTGCCCGTCTTAAATGTAGGAGAAAAGAAGTAAGTTGTCCTTTGAAACAGGTAAATTCTTGAGAGGACATAAATTCTTTTTTTATTAAGATTTTATTTGTCAGAGTGAGAGAGAGCACACAAGCAGGGGGAGCTGCAGGCAGAGGGAGAAGCAGGCTCCCAGCTGAGCAAGCAGACCAATGCAGGACTCTATCCCAGGATCCTGTAATCATGACCTGAGCCAAAGGCTTGCATAAGCTTAATACAATGAAATAAAACATTATAAGGTATAACATTACATATCATTATTTCCTAAACATGAACCCTAAAATCCTAAATATAATATTAAGTTAAAAAAAATCCATGATTTGTAAAAATGAGTAAAATATAATGATTAAGTAATTGGGGCACCTGGGTGACTCAGTCATTAAGTGTCTGCCTTTGGCTCAGGTCATGATCCCAGGGTACCATGATCAAGCCCCACATCAGGCTCTGCTTGGCGGGAAGCCTGCTTCTCCCTCTCTCACTCCCCCTGCTTGTGTTCCCTCTCTAGCTGTGCTTCTCCCTGTAAAATAAATAAAATCTTAAAAAAAAAAAGTAGTATATAAAATAACTATACTCCATAAGTTTGGGGAGGGGGAGTTAGGAATATACACACATTCATATGTATTATGTATTAGAAAGCCAAGCTAAAATAATAAAGCAAGAAAAGAAAGTACAAGAAGTAAAAAACAAAACAAGCTAGAAAAGGAAATCTATGATTAGAAAAGAGAAATTAAAAATGTCATTGCTCAGATAAGAAACTAAAGAAAAACCTCAAAAGAATTAACAATTGAATTAGGCATGATCACAAGATATAAGATGAATGCATAGATATCTATGGTATTTCCATAAACTAGCAAGAAAAATAAAATGTTAAAAAAATTATTATAAATAACATAACAATAAAAATAGAAAGGATGTTCCAGACAATAACAGAATACTGGTAAAAGAAATTAACCAAAAAATTGTAAAGATGTATGTGTGTGTGTGTGTGTGTGTGTGTATTAGATTGGAAAACTCAATACTGTTAAGATGACAACTGTCCCCCAATGATATAAGCAATCAGCTCAATTCCCAAATAAAAACCACAGTTGTATGTGTGCGGGTGTGTGTAAATTTAGAGAAATTCTAAAATATGTTTAAAGGAAAAAGACCCAGAATAGTCAAGACAATAGTGAAGAATAGTAAGTGGTTTTAAACAAATCGATTAAACGGCAATAAAGCTCTAGTAATCAATACAGTGTAGTATTGATTCAACAAAATATAAATTAGCCAATGTGGGGAAAAGAAAACAGAGATTTGAGAAATAGGCCATACATATTCCAATAGTTGAATTTTTAAAAGTTGACAGCACAATTAAATGAGATTAGACAGGTCTTTCTAGAAATGGTATTGGGGCAATTGAATATGGAAAAAATAAAGTTTAACCCCTACTTCACACCACACATTTTTATCAATTAGAGATAATCATGAAACTGTATGTGAAAAGGTAAATAAAAATAAATTCCAAAACAAAAGTAAAGATGTTTATGTCTTTGGAGTAAGAAAATATTTCTTAAATGGAAAAGATAATGATAAAAGTCATATATTGGATTAAATTCATAATAATTAAGAAATATGTCCATCAAAATATACCACTAGAAGAGTGAAAAACAAGCCTCAAACTGGGAGGAGATATTCCCAATATACCATCTAACAAAAGATTCATATTCAAAATATATAAAATCCCATAAAACATTAATAAAAATATTAAAATGAGAAGGAGAGCCTGGGTCACTCAGCTGTTTGAGTGTCCAGCTCTATTCCAGCTCAGGTCATGGTCTCATGGGTTGTGGTACAGAGGCCCATGTTGGGCTCCACATTCAGTGAGAAGTCTATTTTAAGAGGCTCTCTCTCTCTCTCTGCCCCTCCCCTGCTCCCCTTCTCTCTCTCTCCCTCTCAAACAAAATAAATAAATATAATGGAAAACACATATATTTCCTCTTAAAGAGAATATCCAATAATCTAGAACAGTATCAAATGTTTTGAAACTCTTTAGTCATCAGATAAATGCTAATAAAAACCACAATATTATCTCATTATACATATATCCGAAAAGCTAAAATTTAAAGACTATCACTACCAATTTTTTGTAGGGATATGGAACCCTTGGATCTTTCATACATTGTTAATGGGAGAACAAATTGTTATAATATTTTTTGAGAAAAATATTTTGATCAACAGGTCCATGAGAAGGTGCTCAACATCACTATTCATCAAAGTAATGCAAATCAAAACCACAATGAGATAGCACCATGCACCTGTTGGAATGTCTATTATCCAAAAGACAAGAGATTTCAAATGTTGGCAAAGATGTGAAGAATAGGAAATCCTTCTACACTGTTGGTGAGTATGTAAATTGGTATAGCCATTACGGAAAACAGTGTGATGGCTCCTTAACAGTTAAAAATAAAACTACCATATGATCCAGCAATTCCATTTCAGGGTATATATACTAAGGAATCAAATAGTATCTCAGAAATATCTGTACTCTCATGTTCAATGCAGCATTATTCATAACAGATTAGAAATGAAAATTACCTAAATGTCCATCAACAGATGAATGGATAAAAAAATGTGGTACACACACACACACACACACACACATAATGGCATATTAGTCATAAGAAAAGGAAGGAAATATATTTGCAAAACAAAAGTTAACTATATGAGGTAACAGATGTGTTAATTATCTTAGTCTCTGCAATCAGTCCACAACATATATCAAATCATCACATTTTACATTTTAAATATATACAATTATATTTAGTAATTATTTCTCAATAAAGTTAGAAAACATTAAGTAAATTGGTATGGTAAGTATCTGGTATGTTTTAAAAAGTAATGTGATCAGAGAGATTAGAGCAGGTTAAGGGGAGGTCAAGGCTGCTCGAAAGCGAGGTCAAGGAGCCACCGGGCTATGCTGAGTATGGGGGCAGGGTAGATAGTGTAGGGCATTCTAGGCTAGTTTGGGCTTTTAGTTGTAACTGACTAACAGCCAAAATAAAATATCTTTACTTGGAAATAGTTTAAAAGTTACATTATGTTTTTGAAGTTAAGAAAAAAATTATTTCATTGAGTTTTAAAGAAAGAAATAGAAGAAAGAAGGGATGAGAGATGGAAGAAGGGAAGGAAAAGTTTGACTTACCAAAGCTTTGTCCACTATAATGTGAATTTCTAGATATCGAGGTAATAGTTTTGAAAGAGTTGTTTCCTGAAGGAAAAAAAAAAGGATTTATCAAATGTTAGTATGTGTTGAATGTTAAGTGCAAAGAGTAACATATATAGAATACATATAAAAACATCATAAGGAAGTAAATATAAAAATTAATTACAAATCAGAAAATTTCATTTGAAAACATGTTCCAGGTTCACAAGAGTCCCAGTGAGCTTGCTGGAGTAATATAAGAGCTTAGGTACTCTCTATTAATACTGAATGAGAAAGTAAATATAAAGAGACACATTCTGTTGTCTTCATCTCATAACAAACCTACATTACCAGTTCATATTTGAAAATTCTTCACAAATTGTCCTCCTAAAGACTATGGTAACACCAACCATGGTGCACTGGAAAGCTTTAATTCATTTACAGAAAAATATAAGAAATATTTGAGAATTTATAGTCTGCACAAAAATTTGGGTAAATAGCATACTTTGTGCTATTAAACATATGGGTATACAAGAAAGAACAAAAAGCACAATATCAGAAATAATTCTATAGTCTCAGAGTATGGGCTAATGTCCCATTTGGTATGATGCAATAATTCTTGATTGTGTCAAGTCAATCAGCAATATATCTTTGATTTATTATATCATCACTTAACACTTCAATGGTAATTTTTTATATGAGTTCTATTTCTAAGACACTGAAGTTCCATTTTACACATAAAAATTTCAAAAATTTCTTTATTTCCTTCTTGATCCAAGTTTCTTGGACTTTCCATATACATTTTAGACCAAGTTTATATGTTACATCCTTGATAGGATTTTGGAGGAATTATGTTAAACCTACACATTCATTTGGAGAAAAATGGCATATTTCTATTGAGTCTTCTGATCTATGTCTCTTAGTTTGTTGATGTATTCTTTGATTCATTAGCATTTGTACTTTTCAACATATATAACCTGTACATGTTTTGTTGCATATCTACCTTCAGTGTCTGTGTAGCCCCCAAGTTCATATGTTGAAACACTCCTAATGTAATTACATTTGGACGTGGGGCCTTTGAAAGGTAATTAGGTCATGAGGCTAGACCCTTCATGAATGGGATTACTGCCCTTATAAGAAGTGACCATGAGCTAGCTATTTGTCTCTCCACCATATGAAGATACAGCACGAAGGCCTCTATGTACCAGGAAGAGGACATTCACCAAAAATCTGAACATGCTCACATCCTTATTTTGGACTTCCAGTCTCCAGAACTGTGAGAAATAAGTATTTATTGTTTAAGCCACTAGTCTATAGTAATTTTTCATAAAAGCCTAAACTGACTAAGATACCATTTTATTCTTTCAGTGATTAGAAATGTTATACATCTTCTCTATAGTTTCCACATATTCATTGATAATATGTAGAAATGGTTGATTTTTGTATCTTGATCAAGTATTTTGTAACTTTGTTGGTTTCACTTAGTTCCAGCAGTTATTTTCTATATTTCATGAGGTTTTTTTTTTTTTTTTTTTTTTTTTTTTTTTTTTT